>ML307681.1:0-48254 GCA_005239505.1 Nicotiana paniculata | reverse complement strand
TGGACATGTCTTAGGACTTAATTAGTTTTTTAAGAGACTATTAGACTAGGTTAATCTATTGAAAAAGTGATTGTGGGAAATTATTGTTAACTAAATTAGTCTTGATAAGTCTAGGTTAAATCTTGACTAAACATTGTTTTAGAACTGAGTTTTAGCCTAATTGGTTCATTAATTTCTCATTATTGACTGATTTCAACTTGTTTAGGATTTTGGTCGATTAATGAGAGTTAATTAATTTGTTAAAATTAGTCAGTTTTCTTGTATTAAACATGTTTAAGTTTCACTTGAACCTAGGAGGAGTCAGTTTGTTTGAGTTAGTTGAATATACCAATCTTAAACTAAAAGTTAAAATTTAAACTGTGATTAATTGGAAGTTAATCATATAATTGAGACTAATCAGAGGCATCAAAATCAAGTCTAAATCAAACGACGACTTCAAACCAAACATGAACAAAACAACAAAACATGAACAAAACAACAAAACATGAACAAAAACAACCAATAGGGGCTGTTTTTACTAACACAACATTTTAAACTATGAATTCAGGGATTTAATCGATCAGTTGTTCATGCTCGTTTATTGACAGAATTTAACAAGATAGAAATGTCCGGAAATTAACAGAGAAAGGAAACTAACTAAACAAAACCTAATGCTAATCTTGGTCATGCAAATTACTACATTTAACAGTTAAATCATACAAAATAGTGACAAAATCTAAACTAAATGCATTTGGAAAAAACGGAAAACATGAAAAAGGAAAAATAAAGGGAATCAGTAAGCATCTAAGGCCTATTTATGCTGACGAATCAAGACACATAGAAAAGAAATGGGAGTACCCGTTTGAGGGGTTTGGATGAACTACGGTGACTAACCGGAGTTAAGCCGGACTACTACGACTTTCAAAAGTGACCCTTACTCACATGAATCGACGGCTCTTGTCAAAAGCCATCGACTCATGTGAGTTTGAGTCACAGAGCCGCCCGGATTCGCCATTAGCAAACATTACGGTTCTGACCGCTTCTTAGATCTGGAATTGACGGGATTCGGGTGGGTTTTTAGGGAAGCTGATGGTGGGATGGGGTTAAGGGGAAGGAGAAGACCATAGGGTGAAGGTTTGGGGTGATTGGAGGAGGTCCGGTGGCCGGACGACGGTGGGATTCTGGGGCGGCTAGCGTTTTTAGAGAGAGGAGAGAGAGAGAGAGCCGGGTGGAGGGGGGTTAGGATCTGTGAAATGAAGAGGGTGGGGTGTGATTTGGACATATATATAGTTCAGGGGTGTGGGGTTCGGACTCGTTGGATCGAAAGGATCCAACGACTAGGGTTTAATGGGGCGAAACAGTGTCGTTTGGTTGTTATGGGGGACAGGCCAGGTTAAGGGGTTTGGGCNATTAATCAAGAATGACACGACCAATTCTAGATTCCTAATTCAACCCGTGTTTTATCGAATAAAAGATGATTAATTTATGTAGTAATTAGTTATTAAAACTACATTACATTAGATACTCGTCATTTGTCTACCATTTAAATAATTATAACCAATGACTTCATAATGCAGAATTTCAATGATTTTGAAAGATGAATTATGGATATGCAAGCAATGCAGATAATTCACAATTAATTATTGAAGAATCAATCAATATTCATAACATCAATTGATTTATTGGGATTTTTATAGGACGATACGGCGAGTAAAAATCACATGCTCACACACCCCGACCAACAAAACACGTTCTAAAGTTTACAACCCGTTAGGAAAACAACTATGCGAAGATCATAGCCCTAGGCCTTTTACATATTTGAAAACAACAACCAAAACAATATCTCTAGTTTTATATTTTAGAATTACAATCCATAGTGTAATTTTAGATGTAGAAACAAAAGAACTATTTGTGGAAGTGCAACCAAGATATTTCACGTGCTTATTCAAAATATATACCACTAATCCCATCGCCGCTCCTTGTGGACTCGATCTCGACTCCTTGTTGGGTATTATTATTGCAATCGACTATTTCACAACCCCTAATAGAGGTGTGAATTGGACGAGATCAATCACCATGCTTAAATCCAGCCAAACCCCTTCTAAACCCTAATCATCATCCAAGACAGAAGCCAAATCCAAGAACATGAAGCCCAAATCAAAGAAAAGTGCCAAACCATAATATGAACCCGCACCAACACCTACTTTTTCTCCATCAATATCCTCTACTGTACCTACACCATCATCCCATGTTCCTACTTCTCTCACCATCCACACCTGCACTGGACTTTCACGTCCAAAACTAACCACCCATGCATTTGTGACTACTTCGAAAAATACCTCTAAGTCAACCAAGATGAAGGCTATTCCAAGAAAGTCTGTCAAGAGTGTCAAGGTAGTGCCTGATGCTACTGCTAAAGTAGACACAGTGGTTACGTGAGCTATGGTTTAGGGGAAATCACTAGTCACTACAGGTTAGGTACAACTCCCTCCTTCAAAATTAGATGTTATGGTATCCACTCTAGATTTTGCAGCCTTAGATACTCTCCCACCCACAAGTGATAAACCACGAGTGGAGGAACTCACTGTAGAAAAGAGTGCAGGAACTCTGGAGAAAGAGGTAGTTACCACTAGTGTGGTGCATGTGGTATAGGGGGAAGGGGGTAAAGAACCAGTGCAAAAGGAGGCATCTGATGGTATTTCATTCAGTTGGAAGGATGATGAGGATGATAATATGGGTGAAAAGTAGAGGGAGTTGCGAGTAGTCATGCGAAACATACTACTCAATAAATTGCTAATGAAGAGGAAAAGAGTGAGATTGAGAGAGATTCTAGCAAAGAGAAGGAGAGTGAGCCAGAATATAGGATAGGTGAACAAGTGGATGACTCCGCAAAAGAAGAAAAGAGTTGTGAAGAAGAGGGTAATTCTGAGAGTGAAGGTGAGGATCAAGAAAAGGCAAGTGAGAGTGAAGGAGTAGATGAAGAAAGCGAGGAAGAGAATGAGAATACAAGTGAGGAATCTGAAGGCTCTATTACTATTGGAAACACTGTCATAGCCCATTTAGAATAAGCAAGTGGAGAAAAAAGGGCTGAAGAACCTGGGCCCGTGTTAACTCCTTTCACTGGAGATGAGGAGGTTAGTAGTGATGAAGATGACTTGCCCTTGTATGAGGTAGGAAAAAACCCCAGGAAGACTCCTGTGAAAGAAACAAAGTCTGCAGTCCCAACAAGGAAATAAGTGGCTCCTCCTGCCAGGACTCCTCTTACAAGGAGTAAAAGAAAGGTTGTTGATAAACAAATCATTAAGGAGGCCAGAGGTGCCAAGAATCTAAGGAAGCAAGTTTTAGTTATTGAACTTGTGGTTGAGTTGGATGGAGAAGATGAGTCTAAGTCTGCTTTGCCAGAATAGTCCTCAACACAAAAGAGAAAGGTTATCAAAGCTAAAAAAATACTACCCCATCTGCAAGGGCCAGTAGAGGAAAGAAGAGAAAGAATGTGCCAGCTGTGGTTGATAGACTCAAATTGTTTAGGAAAAGAAAAGTGCTTAATGGGAAGATTCTTGCAAACACTGATGAAAAGGTGATGGATCCATAGGCCAAAAAACTTGAGCTACAAGGATGGAAACACATGTTTGTCAAAGCTTTCCCTCCTGTGTGTTCCTACTGTGGTAGATTTCTTTGCAAACTTCCAATTTGACAGAAAGGTGGTCAAAAGTAAGGTAAGAGGGTTTGAAATGAAGTTTGATGTTGAGGATCTGGGGATGCTTCTTTTGGTTTTGACAATTACATGAAGAAAAAATGGACAACCATTGATAATGATGTTGAAACAGGAACTATAGTCACAAGGACGTTCTCCCAAAAGTTTGAACTGGATAATACCAAGAAGGTGTACAAGACATATATGATCCCCTTCCATAAGTTTCTATTTCACTTTGTCAATTCCTGCATTCTACAGAGGTTTGAGAGAAGACATGATGAGGCTACCCTGTTGGACATGGCTGTAATGGAACTGCTTGAACTGGTAGACCTATCAATCTCACTAGCCTGATGATTCAGCATATTGCAAGAGCTGCAGACACTTCCAAGCCTAAGCATGATATGCCTTATAGCTTCATGTTTACTAAGTTGTTTGACAAGCTCAACAATGCCTTGTTTGAGCTTAAGTATGGAAATCACTATGATGGTTTGGATGTTGTTTCCCTCAAGTAGTGTGGCTATGAGGAGATCAATGCTAGAGGACCAACATGATCTGCTATTCTACCTTAAAGGAGTAGGGCAGTAGATATAAGTAAGAGGTTGGAGTTGGCTGTTGAGGAGAATGGCAAGCTTCGTGAAGACAATGATGAGTTGAGAAAAGAAACCAGGTAGCTTAGGGAAGAGCTTGGAAGGTATAGGGAAGCTCATGCCCAACAGATTGCCACCCTTGTGAAAGCATTGACCCCTTCTACCTCTCACCCATGAACCTCTTTCCTTCCTAGTGTCCTTAGTTTCTTTTGCTATCCCAGTAATGCTTTAATTTTTTTGTCTTTTTCTGCTCTAGTCTGAGTAGGTTGCAGTATGTTTAGTTTATTTTATTTTAATGGTTTAAGAAAAGGCTCAGGGCCTATTTTGGCACTGTTAAATGACTTTTCTTATACTGCTTTAATGCTTCGTACAATATTGGATCATTATCCTAGTCCACTTGCTTTGATAATTCTTGAGCTTGTGTTATAGCCTATATGTTCTTGAATCTTATATTAATTGTGCTTAATATGTCTACTAGCTTTTTATTTTCTTATGATACCAAAAGGGAGAAGATAAGGTTAGAGGTATTGTGAATATGTGGGGGTACTATGAATATGTCTCTCTATGGTGTCACGTGCATGTTGATTGATCACGACTTGTTGTGATTACTTGATTTTAGTGTGTACAAAGTTTGTCATCATCAAAAAAGGGGGAATTTATTGAGTATTGAGATTTTGATGATTAAAAAAATTTGTTCAGCTGCAGTGTTCGAAGAACCAGATCCTCAACGTAGCTGCTTAATTGTTCTAAAAACCAACTCCTTAGGGTAAAGGACCAGCTCCTACAGGTTGATGATTGTACGTCTGTGCAAGACAATAACTTTATCTCAAAGTTACCCAGGTTCAAGTTTGGTAGAAGAAGGCTTCTACACACGATAAGGGTTGCTTACCAAGAATATATGAATAAATCAATAAGAGACAAAAGTCCCAAAACTTGTAGAGTCCTTGGAACAGTAGGAGTCCTATCAAACGAGAAGTTGACTATGCATAGGACTCCTAAAAGATCTTGGAGTCCAGCTGTTTAAATACTATCTATTTGGACTTCTGAGATTATCATTTCACACATCAACTGAAGAACTACATTTTGCACATTCTAGTCGAGTACCAGTATTGTCTTCTTCTTGAGTCAGTCTAGTGAATGTGTTTTAGGAAATTGAGTTGTAATCAAAATGTTACAAACAATTAGTGAGTTGGAGTGAGTGTTTGCTTTGCAAGTTGGAGTAACTTGTTAATCAAATAGTCGTAGTAGGAGTACTGAAGAGTATTGAATTACAGTCTTGTAATTGACACATTTTGGCTCATTGTTCTAGTGGTGCTAAAGTTAAAAATCCTACGCAGTAGGTCGTGGTTTTTGCACCTTTTGAGCTGGGTGATTTTTCACATAAAAATCGTTGTGTTTATGTTATTTCTTATTTTACATCACATTTAAAAAACACAGTAATGAACCAAGTTCTTTAGTAATTCATACGAGCACTCAAATTAACGTCTCCTTTATATCAAACGCTAAGGATAGGAATCCTAGTGCCATACTAATTTTATTAATGCTTGGTATATATGGCTACAAATATATATGGTCTTTCTCAATTGAAATTAATCTCTTATATTACATATATATTTCTGTAGTGATTTTTATTAAACTCTGTTGCACACTATTTCACCTTTAAGTTGGATCTATACTTTTACATCCTCTTTTTTGCAAAATATTATCTCAGTCATAGCTTTAAGTAAAACTTCCTAGTAATGAAGAATGTTTTGTTGTGATCACTGTGAATGTTATCATAAACTCACGGACTCATAAGGTGCTGTTAGTTATTTAAAAGAAAGAAAAAAGGAAATTGAAGAATATTTTCAACCAAAAGATTATACATTAAAAAAAAAAAAAACATGTTAACCAGATACCAAGAAGTGAGAAAGTTTTTAAATTCAGATTTGGAATATGTGGATAAAAATTTCAAGGCACGTGAAAAACAATTTCTAGAACAATCCTGAAAGACTAGAAAGAATAATAGTTTAATCTTGTTTATAAGTAGCTGCCGAATGGCTGCGCTTATCCACAATATAATACCATATTACCATGAATTAGTCACATCAGTAACTAGATGCTACCTAAAATAATTTTGAAATATCATTTTTAATTGCCTTTGGGTGTATTAATCAATACAACTATGATTTTACATACTTTATGTTCTAATCACGTTCTCATATTTTACGAAATTGTCCAATCTGTACCCTCCTTGTTTATGATGTTCGAGCCCTAGCAAGTGATGTAAAAAGTAGTTATTATAATTAGCTATAACTAAAATTATTTTACAAATGAAATATAATTAGAGAAAGCTGTTTAATTCTTTAATAGTGCTCCCTTTGTACTATTCTATATACACACCTATATGTGGTTTAAAGACACGATAACAGACTGCCAAACATATTCTTGCTAAATTAAGAATAAGTGGAGTAATGATAAATTACTAAAAGAGAAAAAAATAAACGAAATATTGCGTGTGATAATTGTAGTTAATAATTGAGAACGTTCAATTTTGTGATCCATAATTGGCCACACTTTGAAACACCTAGAATTCGATATTATCTGAAACGAAATATGTTAATAATTATATTAATTAATTAATTATGATTATAGGTGATGTGAGCGCGTATAATTCTCTTATTTGTTTGTCTAGAAATTAAACTTAATGGATAAGCTCTTTCTTTAGTATTTTATATATTACACGGTAGGCATTTTGGCAAGTCAAAAGTGTTAATTTCTGAAACTGAAATTTATAAGACAAAATATCATATTAAAATTTTCTTATATCCAAGTAATTTTCGAAAATACTAAGTAGACGTTGGACATAAAAATTATAACTTTGAACATGTATTTTACTTGACAAAACGTTGCATTTTTGTGTGTGCTTTTTCGATCATTTTTCAAAAAGTGATCAAATTACTTTTTGAAAAATTAAATTTTGAAAATCTTCAAAATTTTACAAAATTTTTATGGACAAATATATTTTATAAATAAAAAAAAAGCACCGAAAAAAATATGGACAAACGATTCCGAAAGATCCATTTGATTTTTTCTTTCTTACTCCCTCCAGTGGTGACTAATTTGTCTTGAACATAACCATTAAGGAAATACTAAATTCTAAACAAAAATAGTTAGTATGACTAAACTATCCTTAATTAAATATTGCAGCATAATTTAATGTGAGGAGTAAAAGAATTTTTAGAAATACGTATATAAGGGTAATTTTGGAAAAACAAATTAAACTTTTTCTTAATTATATAAATAGACACAAATTTTGTACCAAAATAAAGAAGCAAATTTGTCACTTATTGTGGACGGGAGGGAGTACTTATTTATCAAGCATTTAATTAAGCTCCTAACATTAGAAAACAGTTGATCAAGTATTTAATTAAGCTCCTAACAATTAGAAAACAGTTGATAGTTGAACCAAGTTGAAATCAAATTGATGTGGAAATGCTGAATCAGCAACATGACTTAATTGGACTCGCAATAATTCAATGTTTAACATAACAGTAAAAAATTAGAGTGAGATGTTGATTAGGTTCCTCAATTCTTAATCAGAAATTCGAGTTCAAATTCTAATAAAGGAAAGGCTTTACAGCGATAGTAAGTTTATCAGATACAAATTCAATTCAAATTAATCAAGTTACTTTGAATATCGGAAGGTTAAACATGATAAACTAAAGATCTCTATTGTCAACAATTCTTTTTTTTGTCCCTCTTTATACACAATAATTGCCTTCTTATCCTTTTCAATAATACATCCACATTCCTCTCTATATTTATTCTTATCTTGCGTGTCATATTGGAAATAGTACACCAACGCCACCGTCCTTGTATTTATTCACACTTTTCACTATTAAAAATCCCTCGTATCACAGCAAACAAATAATATCAATCATCCCCATACTTTTCCACATTACTATTCGAACATTCCTCTTTAGAACCATCTATTCTAATCCAAACCATATTGAAAAATCTTGAATTTTACACAATTTTCTTCTTGTTCTTCCATATATATATCTAAGTTCCTAGCTATTTTAGTGCTAATCTCCAAACAACACACAAGTTGAAAAATGAAGAGTAAAGTGAGTAACCAAAACAGATTCATGGGAATTCTTGTATTGCCATGGAAGGCTTTAACAAAAGCAAGAGACTCTTACGTGAACTGTATGACAAATTACTCAGTGGTGAATCCTCGTAAATTGCCAAAGAGTTATAGTACGTTTAGCTCATCGAGGTCGTCTACTTATGATAATGAAGATTTTGGAGAGCTAATTAGAGCAGCATCTGCTAGAAGCATAGGGGATAATCTTGAGTTAAACTTTATCATGCAACAACAGATAAGGCAGCAGATGATTTCGAGGAAAGTGGCGAGGAGTTGTAGTGTGGGAATGGCAAGAATTGATGAAGACAAGCCTACTGTTTTAGGAGAAGATCAAGAAAATGTTGTGATGACGAATATGAAGAAAGATTTGAAGTATCCAAGAAGTAGAAGTTATGCGATTACAAAGAAAAATAATGGTGTCTTTTGAATTTGATGGCTCTTGGTTAAGCTAAATTTGGAGTAGGTATGGATTTAGAAACGGATTCAAGATTTATATTTGATGGTTTTTTTTCTGTATTGATACTTGATGGTTCAATCTTCAAGGTTTTTAGGTGTCAAACGCATGCTATTTTAAAAATTATGAGATCATATTTTGTACGGATTTTACTTTTTTGCTAGTGTTTAATAATGTTCCTATATTTATGTTGAACCAATGTAAATGAGTGTAAATTTCGTCGCCCGAACACAATTGGTGCTTACTTTCATTGTCGAAGCCAATAAATATAGGCGCCATCGGCCTCAACTTTCCATTACAAGAACCAAAGAGGGAAAAGCCATTGGATCTGATTATACTTTCTTCTAATATTGTTTCCTCTACGAAGATGATCATTTTTCTTGTATTTCTTCTCCAAGCTAGGTAAGGCAAGTGTATCTGGTGACACGATCCAGTGACATGAAAACAATAAGGTTCTTGTTTTAAATTGATAATCTTAACCCAGAAATTTAAAACGTAAAAATAAGACGAAACCAATACTAGTAAACTATTAGTAGATGCTGAAACATTCAAAAGGAAAAATGTCCACATCAGCGTCTAAACTATTGGTTTTTGCTTAAGTTCGTCCAAAGTACATCATCAGATTAAAAGGCAACGTAACTGCGTGCAATTCTTGTATAATTGGAAATATATTGTGAACTAGAATTATTTCAAATGATGATGACTTGAGCTTCTTATTGGAGTACTTGAAAAGAAGAAGAAAACACTGTTAGTAATCTGTGTTCAAAAATATAATAAAAAATAGAAACAAAATAAAATCAGAAATGTAGAAGAACAGAAATTAATCTGAGCACTGAATTTATAGTGTTTTCTTAAGGAACTTAATCCCTTCCTAGTACCTGAGGTTTAGGATTATTTCCTCCCAAGATAGAATGGATTACCCCTATTGGTATAGCGGTACTTCAAACCCCAATGACCAACGAACTCAAAGAGCAGCGAATCACACTTATTGCTTTCTTTGTGTTTAAAACAATACAGAAGGAAGAAGGAGAAATCAAAATTTTCATAAGGAAAATCTGTGGAAAAGATCATGTATTTGTATCCAAAATGTTGACTAATACCGAAGAGTTGCAACCCTTCTGCTTTATTTGTGTTTAAAACAATGCAGAAGGAAGAATGAGAAATCAAAATTTTCATAAGGAAAATCTGTGGAAAAGATCATGTATTTGTATCAAAAATGTTGGCTAATACCGAAGAGTTGCAACTCTTCGTGTAAGATTGCAACTCAAAATAGCTCTCATTGTTGTATTCGTTTCATCCATAGCCATGAACACCGCTTGGTTTTATAAGTGCGTAGAGAACTGGTCTTGCAAAATTCTCCTTGAAGCGGCTAACACTTTACACTTACATAAGTGATTCTTAAACGTGTCATCCCATAGATACACTCTTTGGTATACCCCATATCAAATTTAAAAACCATTAAAAGGCCTTAATGCTTTATTATTGGTACTGAACATTGTATCATAACAAGAATGGACCAAAGATTTTAGTTGACAATGTTGAACCGTCATTAATCACGTTGCTTGATCTCCTTAAACCTTAATCTTGGGATCTCAAGTCTTCTAGGTAGAGTTACCGCTACAATGACTTGTACTCGGTCATAGCCCCATTCCTCTCGTTGATCTTTCAACTAACTCTCTAGTTAGGTCTTTTGTAAGCGGATCCGACGCATTATCACTTGACTTTACGCAGTCAATTATGATAATCCCCTAGAGAGTAGCTGCCTAACGTTTTATGTCTTCATCGTATATGACGAGATTTACCGTTATACATAACGCTCCTAGCCCTTCCAATTTCCGTTTGACTATCGCAATGCATGCATATTAATGCCAATAGTTTGGGCCAAAACGGAATATCTTCCAAGAAATTTCGGAGTCATTCAACTTCTTCACTAGCTTTATCTAAGGCTATGAACTCAGCTTCCATTATAGAACAGGCAATACAAGTTCGTTTGGATAACTTCTAAGATACCTCTCCTCCACCAATGGTGAATACATATCCACTAGTGGACTTAAAATCAGTTGAACTGGTGATCTAATTTGCATCACAATATCCCTTAATCACCCCAAGATATTTACTATCATGCAAAGTAAAGTCTTGGTTATCTTTTAAATATCCCAAAATTTGTTTTATCGCCATCCAACGAGATTGACCTAGATTACTCGTGTATCGACTCAATTTACTTATAACAGAAGCTATATCTGATCGAGTTCAATTCATGATATACATTAAATATTCCAACACACGAGCATAATCCAATTGTGATATGCTTTGGTCTTTGTTCTTTGCAAGTGCAAGATTCAAGTCAATTATTGGAGTCTTTGCAACTTTAAAATCTAAGTGCTTGAATTTTTCAAGTACTTTTCAAAGTAATGAGATTGAGACAATGCCAGACCTTGAGGAGTCTTATGGATCTTAATACCGAGAATTAAATCGGCAACGTCCAAATCTTTTATATCAAACTTTCTAGTTAGCATACGCTTGCGTATTACGATTGAGGAGGTCATGGGGGAAATGCATAAGTTGGGTCGGGGAGAAGCGACCGGATCAGACGAGATTTCAGTAGATTTTTAGAGGTATGTGGGTAGTGCAGGCTTGGAGTGGTGACTGCGCTATTTAATACTCCCTCCGTTCCAATTTATGTGAACCTGTTTGACTGGCACGAAGTTTAAGAAAAAATGAAGACATTTGGAATTTGTGGTTCTAAACAAGTCAAAAAGGGGCCCAGAGTATTTGTATGGTTATAGAAGCTTCTCCTTAAGGGTAGAATTGTAAGTTTAAGCTAAATTATTACCAAATTAGAAATGAGTCATTCTTTTTGGAACTGACTAAAAAGGAAATAGGTTCACATAAACTG
The DNA here is from genome assembly GCA_005239505.1 of Nicotiana paniculata. Lineage (NCBI taxonomy): Eukaryota > Viridiplantae > Streptophyta > Magnoliopsida > Solanales > Solanaceae > Nicotiana > Nicotiana paniculata. The sequence goes on along the minus strand of ML307681.1, from coordinate 36,515 downwards.
GAACAGGGGGAGTATTATTTTCAGGATGAAGAGGATTCCAGATGAGTGGCAGTGGAGTACAACAATTTCGCTATACAAGAACAAAGGTGATATTCAGAATTGTAACAATTACAGGAGTATCAAGTTACTAAGTCATACCATGCAAGTTTGGGAGAGGATAGTGGAAGGGAAGGTAAGGAGGGTGGTGTCTATATCAGAAAACCAGTTCGGGTTCATGTTGGGTTGTTCTACTACGAAACCTATCCATCTTATGAGGATGTTGGTGGAACATCACAGGGATAGGAAGAGGGATTTGCATATGGTGTTTATTGACCTAGAGAAGGTGTATGACAAGGTCCCTAGGAACGTCCTTTGGAGATGCCTGGAGGTGAAAGGTGTGCTAGTAGTTTATACTAGCGCAATAAAGGATATGTATGATGGAGTTATTGATAAGTGAGGATTTTAACTGCTTATTAGAACCTTTAGCTTTTTTTTAAGTCCGAAACTATTGAATTGTGTTCCCGAAACTAATGAAATTATGCAAATTGCAGGAATGCTGGAAGTTTGGTCTCCCGAGATAAAATCCGACTCAAAAAGGAGTGTTCCGATGCACAAGGCAATAAGCGCAGAAGCACAAATGTGCGGTCCGCGGAAGGAATTCTGCAATTGCAGAAGAAATTGCGGACCGCAGAATTCTATTTGCGACCGCAAACCAAGAAGAAAAATCTAACAGAACTTTCAGCAATGTGCGGACCGCACATGAATTGTACGGATGCAAAACTGGCTTAAGAGTAAAAAATGAGAGAGTATGCAAAAAGACCAGGTCTAGGATCCTTTGTGAAGTGCGTACCGCACAAGAGTTGTGCAGCCGCATAAGATTGCCTCGCGGCTCAGTCAAGAAATGTGTGGCCGCAAACGATTGCCTCGTGACTGGAGTCCAGAAATGTACGGCCGCAGAACTCACCTTCCTGCCAACTGAAGAAATCTCCCGAACGCACATGGAATTGTGCGGCCACAGAACCTTCCGAGAGGCATTTTTGTCCTCTATTTTCAGCCCTGTATGAGTAAACGAGTTTCACAAAATTAGGTTAAGTTTGAACATAGAAAGTTGTTGTAGTCGTTTTTTTAGGATGTTTTAGCTTATTTGAGTATCTTAACATTAGATTTCAGCATTTTAAACTTCCATTATGAGTTGAATTAGCTTTTCATCTTTATTTTCTTCAAATCCCATTATGAGTAGCTAGAATTTTACTTGGGTTGTGACCCAACCCTAGTGTTTAACCTTATGGGTGATTAATTTTATGCTTGTTTCTGATTGGGTGTTGATTATTTAGCTTAGTTCATGCTTTAATTTTAGAATTAATAGTTGCAAACACTGATCCATGCCTATTTGACATAGTCTCTACTTGAGAAAGAGGGACCTAGTCTGGGATAACTTAGCTAACAAGGAATTGGGTTAATTGAGAGGTTGATTAACTTAATAAAGGGTTAAAATTAGAGATAGTAAGAACCCGACTTGAGCTCTTATCAACCGTTTTGGTTGATACCCATTTGGACTTGAGAAAGCCAATTTGGGCAAAAATTACTCTCACCGAGAGGTATTGAGTGGGTAATGTGGAGTTGAGAGCTATAATACACCCAATCAACAAAACAAGTATAAACATCTTTATCCCATTAGGCAAACAAACACCTACGTTATGGTCACAACCCTAGGACTTTAATTGGAAAAACCTCAAAAACATTTATCTATAATCTTTTTTCTTTTAGCTTGCATTCATTAGAGTAACAATAGAAATAGAAAACAAAACCTTGTTATGGAAGTGCAATCTTACAAAACCCGTTTTCTTGCTTCAAATATATACTCCTAACATCCCTCATAACTCCCAGTGGATCCGACCCCGACTCATAGTTGGGTAATTATTATTGCATACAGCCGTATCATATCTCCTATAGAGGTGTGTTGTGGACGTCACCAATTTTTGGCGCCATTGCCAAGGAGTTAAAACAGTGTTAGCTATATATTTGGGTGTGTTTTGGGAATATCTTCTTTTCCTTCTGTGTTACTTACTTGTGTGAGAAATCGTAGGTACAACCATGGCAAACAATGAGCTCAGAAATTTTCCTTTGGGGGATATGGACGTCGAAGATGATCAAGTTGATGAGGTTCCTCTTGAACCTCAAGCCAATAGAAGAGGCCGAGTGCCTCATGACAATGTCCCCGCTCCACCCCTACCTCCACCACGAGCGGCTCCACACCGAATATCACAAATGAAGGATATGCAAGTGCAATAGTCCCTCCCCGTATGAGGGAGGGAAACTCTCAAATCACCAATGTGATGCTCACTTTGCTTGAGCAACGGAATTTCTTCAACGGTGCTCAAAATGCGTACAAACATTTGAAGGGGTTTGTAGACATTTGTTGGGGGAGAAAACAAACAAATGTCTCCGAGGATGCATTGAGGCTAAGACTTTTTCCTTTCTCTCTACGTGTGAAAGCTTTAGACTGGTTGGAACGGTTGCCGAACCATTCAATTCACACATGGGATGAGTTGGCGGAAAAGTTTATTTCTAAGTTCTTCTTTTCGGGGCACATGGCTACACTTCGAGATTAGACTTTAGCATTCAAGCAAGAGCCAAATGAACCACTACAAGAGATATGGGATCGCTATAGAAAAATGGTTAAGGAATGTCCCAACAACGATATGACAGAGAATATGATTCAACAAAATTTCTATCGTGGGATTAACACAACCAACCAATGTGTATTGAATCAACTTGCCGGTGGGAATTTCATGACTACGCCTTATGCGGAGGCATGTTCGATTTTGGATGATATGGAGGAAAAGTTATCGGCTTGGCAATCCCGGGCCAATGTTCCACAAGGTGACCCAAACATGATTCACCTTCACAAAGAATTGTAACATTATAGGCAAGCCATTGCTGAGTTGACAACCACCATGACGCAACTAGAAAATGCCCAACTAAATCAAAGGCAAAATCCCAAGCAAGTCAATGCCATGGAGGAAGTTAACATGATGGTGAACAAGAGGAGGACTAAAGGTCCACAACTGCAAAATCGAGTGGAGAATTATGTGCAAGAAGATAGTGATTTTGATCAAGATGATTCATATAATGAACAAGAAGAAGAGGTGCAATATGTGAACAACTTTCAAGGGCTAACAAACAGCTTCCAAGGCCCAAACCAACAATGATGGAGACCTCAAAATATTCAAGGCAATTGGAATTCTAACAACCAAGGAAATTGGAGTGGTGGAAACAATCAAAGGAATTGGCATTATAACAACAATCAAGGAAATTAGAGTGAAAATAATCAAGGAAATTAGGGGGAGGTGTAACAATCAAGGAGGATGGAACAACAATCAAGGCAACTTGGGGTCGGGCTTTCAAAGCCCTCCAATGTATCAACAACCGACCAAACCGCCTCCTTATCATGGTTCAAATTCCTCAAACAACAAGATGGAGTGTATTGAAAATATGTTCAAGCAAATGATGGAAAATAATGTCATTCGGATGCCCAACTTGTCTCACGCAACACATCAATCTGCAACTTAGAAGTTCAAATGGGGAAAATCTCTCAAGCCCTAATTTCTCGTCCTAAGGGGTCACTACCAAGTGACACGGTAGTACCCAACAGGTGGAAAAAACATGAGGCATGCCATGGCCATTCCTACATGAAGTGGAAGAGGTGGGAATACACCCACCTCAAGTCAAAGGCAACTTGTGGATGATGAACAAGTGGTGCAATAAGAAAAGAACCCGAGCAATGAGGTGCAACCTAGTGATGAAGTCCGGTTGATATTGATGATTGTGTGGAAGAGACTCAAGAGGAGGTAAACTCATCTAGGGATAATATCATTGACATATCGGAGCCGGTAGTGCAAAAGGCTAAGGAACCATTGCCGAAGCCTCCACCTCCTTACCCTCAAAGACTTGACAAGAAAAATGGTGAAAACCAATTCAAGAAGTTTATTCAAATGATAAAGAGTCTCTCAATCAATGTGCCATTAGTTGAAGCTTTGGAGAAAATGCCTGGTTATGCAAAGTTCATGAAGGATCTCGTGACAAAGAAGCGGTCAATGAATTTTAAAACGATCAAATTCACTCATCAAGTGAGTGAAATTATGAATTCAATGAATCCTAAGTTGGAGGATCCCGGTGCTTTCACAATTCCTTGTACAATTGGAAGTGACGAGTTTGCTAAAGCTCTATGTGATCTTAGGGAAAGTATCAATTTGATGGCCTGTTCGGTTTTTAATACTTTGAGGATTGGGAAACCAAGACCCACCTTTATGAGATTACAAATGGCCGATCGTACTATGAAGAGACGCTTGGGAGTGATTGAGTATGTCTTGGTTCGTGTTGATAAATTCATTCTTCTGACAAATTTTGTCATTCAAGATTGTGAAGTTGATTATGAGGTGTCGATTATTCTTGGAAGACCTTTCCTTGCTACGGGGAAGGCTCTTTGTGATGTTGAAGCCGGAGAACTTACATTTCAGGTTGGTGATGAAAAATTGGTTTTCCATGTGTGTAAGTCCGTGAGGCAACCAAATAGCAATGAGATGTGCTATTTTGTGGACTTGGTGACTGATGTTATTGTTCATGACACAAGTGCTACAATCAATATTGGTGATATGTTGGAGGTCGTCTTGCTCAACTTTGATGATAACGAGATGGATGGCTTCATGGAATGTGTGAACTCTTTGCAACGAATAGGGTCGTACAACTATGCACCCCGTAAATCGTCCTTGTTCTTGAAAATAGAACAACTCGTCCTACAAAGCCTTCTATTAAAGAGCCTCCTACCTTGAATTTAAAGCCATTGCCTCCACCTCTTCGGTATGAATTTCTTGGTCCTTGTTCTACTTTATCGGTCATTCTTTCCTTTTGTTTGACTAACGTGCAGGTAGATTCCACATTGGCGGTGCTACAAAAGAGGAAGAAGGATACAGGGTGTACATTGGCGGATATTTTGAGGGATAAGCCCCGCCTTTTGCATGCATAAGATCAAGTTGGAGGATGGCGCCAAACCATCTATTAAACATCAAAGGAGACTCAATGAGGCTATGCAAGAAGTTTTCAAGAAGGAGATTATCAAGTGGTTGGATGTCGGGGTTGTATAACCTATCTCCGATAGTTTATGGACTTGTTCGATTCAATGTGTCCCAAAGAAGGGGGACATGACGATGGTCACCAATGACAAGAATGAGTTGATTCCTACAAAAATGGTGATCGGATAGAGGGTGTGTATGGACTATCGCAAGCTCAACAAAGTCACAAGGAAGGATCATTTTCCACTTCCTTTCTTAGATCAAATGCTTGATAGATTGGCCGGTCGTGCTTTCTATTGCTTTATTTATGGATATTCAGGCTACAACCAAATTCGTATTTATCTGGAAGATCAAGAGAAAACAACCTTTACATGTCAAGCGGATCCCATTCGGTTAGTGCAATGCACCGACGACTTTTCAAAGGTGTATGATGGCTATCTTCATGGACATGGTGGAGGACTAACTTGAAGTTTTCATGGATGACTTCTCGGTAGTTGGAGATTCTTTTGATGATTGCCTTGTAAATTTGGATAAAGTGTTGGCTAGATGTGAAGAAACTAATTTGATGCTTAATCGGGAGAAATGCCATTTCATAGTCGAGGAAGGTATTGTCCTTGGCCAGAAAATATCAAAGAATGGAATTGAATTTGACAACACAAAGATTGAGGTGATTTCTAAACTTCCACCTCCAACTTCGGTGAAGGGTGTGCGGGGTTTCTTAGGCCACACGGGGTTTTACCGGCATTTCATCAAAGATTTCTCTAAGGTGATGAACCCGTTGTGCAAGCTTATTGAGAAGGATACTAGGTTCAACTTCAACGATGATTTCATGAGAGCTTTTGAATTTTTGAAGTTCAATTTGACAAATACTTCCATCATCACCCCTCCAAATTGGAGTGTCCTTTTTGAACTCATGTGTGATGCAAGTGACGTAGCAGTTGGGCTGTTTTGGGAAAACGCATCAAAAAAAAATTTCATCTGATTTACTATGCTAGTAAGACCATGAATATTTCCCAAGTCAACTATACCATTACAGAGAAAGATCTCCTTGACATTGTGTTTGCAATTGAGAATCTCTGCCCGTACTTGATAGGTGAAAAAGTCATTGTCCACACGGATCATAAGACGCTTCATTATTTAATAAGCAAGAAGGACTCCAAAGATCGGTTGATGAGATGGGTGCTTTTGTTTCAAGAGTTTTATATTGACATCCAAGATAGAAAAGGGAGTGAAAACCAAGTGGCGGACCACTTGTCTCGTTTGGAAGAGGAGGGGAGGCCGCATTATGGCCTCGAAGTCGATGAATCCTTCCATGATGAGTAACTCTTGGCTATTTCAATGAAAAAGGTGCCATGATTCGCGGATCTAGCAAATTATCTTGTGTGTGGAATAATTCTGGATGAGTTCTCTTCAAATCAAAGGAAGAAGCTGAAGCGGGATTGTCAAGATTATTATTGGGATGAATCATGCCTTTTTCGGATGGAATGATTAGAATATGTGTACCGGAAGAAGAGCAAGGTGAAATTCTTTGGGCTTGTCATTCTTCAACATTTGGTGGTCATCATGGTGGAGCAAGAACGTCGGCCAAAGTTCTTAGTTAGGGGTTCTATTGGCCCACTATTTACAAGGATTCAAGTGATCTAGTGAAAATATGTGATGAATGTCAACGGGGCGGTGGAATCTAAAAGAAGAATGAAATGCCTCTTACAACCATCTTGGAGATTGATTTTTCGGTGTGTGGGGTATTGACTTCATGGTCCTTTTGGTGAGTTATGTGGAAACACCTACATATTGGTCGCGGTTGATTATGTGTCCAAATGGGTCGAGGACCTTGTTTTACCCATAACAATGAGGCGAGAAATGTGGTGGCTTTCTTGAAGAAGAATATTTCCACACATTTTAGTACTCCACATGCTATTATAAGTGATGGGGAGTCTATTTTGCAACAAGGCTTTCGACACCTTGCTTAGCAAGAATGGTGTTACTCACAAAGTCACAACTCCTTATCACCCACAAGCTAGTGGGCAAGTGGAAGTTTCCAACCGGGAGATAAAGAGTATCTTGCCCAAAAGGGTGAATGTTAATCGGATGGATTGGTCCAAGAAGTTTGATGATGCAATATGGTCCTATCAGACGGATTGCAAAACACCTATCGGGATGTCGCCATACCGGTTGGTGTTCGTAAAAGCTTGTCATCTTCCAGTGGAACTAGAGCACAAGGTTGTATGGGCTCTAAAGAAGTTGGATCTTGATTGGGATGTAGCCGCTAACTTGAGGGTTGCACATTTGAATGAACTTGATGAGTTACGATACCATGCTTATGCAAGTTCTTCCTTGTATAAAGAAAATATGAAATATATTCATGACAAATACATTTGGAACAAAGATTCCAAGGTGTGCGATCTTGTATTGTTGTTAAACTCAAGGTTGAGGATTTTTTTTGGGAAGCTAAAGTCTAAATGGAGTGGTCCTTTTGAAATTGTAGGTGTGACACCTTTTGGTGCATTAGACTTGAAGAACAAAAATAATGAAGTATTCTGGTCAATGATCACCGGGTGAAGCACTATTTGGGAAAGGTTGGAGATAGCCACATCGTGGCGGTCATTCATTTCAATTATTGGTACTATGCGTCGTGCTGCGACATTAAATCAGGCACTTCTTGGGAGTCACCTCATGTTTCTTTTCCTTTTTTCTTTTGTAGTTAGGTGTTATTTTTGTTCTAACTTGATTTGAAGTGTACTACAGGGCTGAGTGTGACTTACAGGAATTAGGGATAGAAATGACAAAGTGTTGCAAAAATTATGGACCGCAGTTGATTTGTACGGACCACACATTTATGGTTGCTGCAGCAAAAGTGCAATACAGTCGCATAATTATCTTGTGTACCGCATAAATGAAAGGTTGAAAATGTCAAATCTCTGAAGTTTAGTCTGTTAGAGAAAAGGTTGATGTGCGACCGCAAAAGGAAATCTGCGGCCACGACATGAAATCTACATCTGCACACAAAATTGTGCGGATCGCAGATGAGATGCTGAGTTAAGGTTACCGGGTAAAAGAGTGCGGGACACACATGAAATTGTGTGGCTGCACTCGCTCCTTCTTCCCTTATCCAACCAACTAGTATAAATATAGTAACATGGGCATTTGGTATGTTTTTCACTCTCTAAGCATAGAAATAGTGCCCTCTTGAAATTTCTTGGTGATTTCATATGTAGACACACACAACATCCTTGATCAGTCACTCCTTACACTCATTCATCTGGTATGCTTCAATTTCTTGTTAATTTTTTTCTTTTAATTTTTAGATTTTTAGTTATTTTTTGGCCATTTGTTATTAGAATTCAATTGTGTATCCATGCGAGGGTAAATAGGTAATGGGTTAAATAATACATGCTCTATGGGGACCGGGGTAACATATTTTCATGCTTGTATGATGTTGCCATGTAAAATTATGCACATAATTGAAAAACCTAGAATTAAACAAGTAAATTGTTCGTAATTTTTGAACTTTGCGGCTGCACATGAATTTGGTGCAGTCCACAGAAATTGATTTTAGGGAAGAATTAGTAAAGAAGGGATTTGCAAGCTACAAGGTAAAATGTGCAGACAACAGAATTTCCATTATGCCTGCAAAAATGCAGTTTACTGTCATCAGAGAACCCCTACTTTGAGACTCTAATGTGCGGCCGAAAGTTTAAGTGTGCGGACTGCAGATATCGTGTTGCGGCTGCATATCGGCCAATTCTATGTCATCGGAGAGTTGGAATTTGTTGGGTCCCGAAGGTGCGGCCGCAAGTGGACTTGTGTGGACCGCACTCAACTTTTGTGGCTGCAAAACAAATTGTGTTGTCCGCTAGTCATCATTTGCGACAGTAAGAAAATTGTGCGGACCGCAAATCTGGTTTCCTGTCAGCATGCTTTGACTTCGTACCCTTACTATGTCTTCTGATTTATATCTTACTTATATGTCTCCTAGGTATGTTTGAACATTGAATTGCAACTAACAATCGCCTTTATTTGATACAGACAATGGTTCTATCTAGGGGACGAGGCGACACATCTAAAGGGAGAAGTGAACCTTCTCGGGGTTGAGGCAAGAGTGCCTTGCCCCTTGGCCAACAAAAGACAATTATAAAGAAATATACAACTGGCAGGAGGAGAGGTGCATATCTCCCCGACACAAGATCATATATCCCATCTAGGGAAGCATCAGAGGGTAACTCAGCTTCTGATTAGGACCAGCCAACCGTACAATCAATGCCGCTAGGGAGATACCAACTCAGGGACGAGTCGTCCTCATCTCATAGCGATTTTGAGGAGTCAAGGAGTGCTAATTAGGATTCTGACCCATCGGCTACACCTATCCTTGAGTCACGGGATACACTAGTTCAGGATATCCCAGATGATAGCATAGGGGGAGATTCTACAACAGCTGGTCTTGAAAGATCAAAGAAGAAAGAGTTTTGGGAGGACCGCTTTGTCAGCCTAGCCGCTTTCACCAGCTTTCGTACATGGTGGCCAGTGAGATCGCTAACTCTTGAGCCACAGTTTCAGTTGAAAGACTTGGATAGGTACAACCCATCAGTGTTCAGACAGTATAGGGAACGCAAGGAGTGGATAAGGTTCACTCAAAGGGTAATGGACGTCCAAGAGTACCTGGTCCCTAAATTAAATGACAATGTGGCTTACATCAAAAAAGGGGAAAGTGATGAAATTACAAAACCTAAAAGGGAGATCTGATCAGCATACACTCAACACGAACTTAGGGCTCGACGATGTTGAGCGAAAGGAATATTTGTAGAAGTATGCATTGGGAAACGTAGCCCCACCTTGGTTAGCAGAGATTCTAGCAGCACCAGGGCCACCACCACCATGGATTGCCGTTGGGGTTCCTATCCACCAGAGCAGTATGAGTTTCAAAGTGAAGGGGTGGCAAACCTTTGTCTGCAGCATACTGGACCCGAGCCAGAATGAGACTTGCCTTCCGATTTCTCGGGCAGTTCTAGTTGTTTCTATTATGGCCGGGTACCCTATCAATGTGGGTATCGTGATTCGACCAACATCTCAATTATTGCTCAGCAATATGACTTGTCATACCCGTATCCCAACACTATTACATAACATCTCACGGATGCGAGGGTAAAGTTGAGGGATTATGACGCAAAAGTGAAGCCATAAAAGCATGTATTCACTGATGGATGCGAACAATCTAAAGAACAAAGTTTAGCCTCCTAACACCATGGGCCAGTCTGATGAGCCAGATATGTTAGCTGCTGAGGCAGTTGATGTTCCATACACTTCTGTCGAACCTTCCTCCAGTGCCGCAGTAATGCCTCTGACATCATCTACAGCCCCTACTGCAATTCCTGCCAAAACTCCCACCACGGCTTTGAAGCTAGTGCCTATGACTACAGTCCCACTTTCTGCGAGTCTTCCAGATATTGGTGAGCCTCAACATCTGGATGCAGACAACCACTACAAAGTTTTCTAACTTATCCAGTATTGTTGCAGCATAGTCTTCTGTTCAGGCACCTCAGTTTCCCCCAATAGTTGAAGAGACATTGAGGAAGCTCTTAGAGAACCAGAACACTATTATGGCTACCTTGGTACAACACGGGTTAGTGATCAAAGAGCTGGGAAAAAAACTAAAGAAGATGAGAAAGTCCTAGGATAGAAAGAAGTCAGTGGACAAGATCCGGAGATAGGTGACCAGGCTTTCTACAGCTGGAGATCTCCTCTTTGACATGCTGCTTGACCCAGACCATTCTGTCCCAAATCCTATAACACTATCTGCATCGGTGGCACCAACTGGCTAGTTTGAAGAGCCAGACCTTTCTACCAACACTACTGAGGCAGTGCGTCAGATGTTCACCAACCCAGCCATACCCAGAGTAGAGGATGATGAGATTCAGTTGGCTGAGCCTGAGGACGAAGACATTGCTAGGGACACAGAGATGTCCAAGGAGCCATAGGGAGTTTTTCTTCACTATTTCCCCTCTTTTACTCTTATTTTGTTAAGCATTAGGGACAATGCTTATCTTTATTCGAGGGGTGGAGTTTATTTATTACATTTGATACATTCTAAGACATTTAGCCTATAATAACTTGATATTATTCTCTCTTTTCTTATTATGTATGTATACTATCTCTCTTTCTCTCATTACGTATATTCATTCTATCTTCGATAGTTTTTTCTTATTAGCTTCTTTATTTTTGTTTCTTTATTAGTTCTTTATTTGATTTAGTAGCTTTTTTGTTTGATTAGTAGTTTCTTTTTATGTTTCTTTATGCCACGGTCTTTCCAAAGGTACTTGTTGTGTGAACCGGATGACTCGTCCCAGTGATAGATGACATGACAACCTTCTTAAGGGAATGAGTCAATTTTGCTAGTGTTTAGGTAACAATAGTAGTAGCAATGAATAAAAAGACCTAATTAAGTCATGCTCGAAGAGTCGACCATGCTTCAATTGGCACCAACACAGTTAACTACATGCTTGTGGTTAGAAACAAGGTTTTTGAAAGAAATAGCTCTAGTTAGTGACTTTGTGACTCTTGTGTTGACTTTGGCAATCATTGAGTGGTTTAATTGGACCATAATGATCTTTAAACTTGAATGTGGTCGTTATGGGCCCTCGAATCTGTCCTCTTTTATGGCCCGATTGCGTGAGGGGTGAGATGAATTATTTCTAGTCCAAGTATCCGAGCGAAGGGTCTAGAACTTTCCCCGAATGTGTTTCAAGGAAAAATCCAAAGTTTTCCTTGGTTTGAGAAGTGATTGTAGGCTCTCCTTGGCCCGTTTGAGTTTTTGATTGCCAACCAATGTCATTATCCCTAGTCAACCCCTTTAAGCCTCTAGCCTTTCTCATTTATTAACTATGTTACAAGACTTTACCCATTTGGTCGTGACCCTCTCTTGGCACCCGAGCTTTCCTTAACAATCTTGTGAAACAAATGGCTTAAAATATATGTTTGGGGGAGAGATGAGGAACTTGAAAAAGGTATCAAGGCACAAAAAGAGAAAATAAATGATATCTATAAGAAGAAAGGCAAGAAAAGAAAAAAAAACAAGATGAAAAAGTGAATAAATGGACGGGTTGAAGGGATTCAAAAAGGGGTAATGATCCTTAACATGGAGAAATCAAAAAGGAAGAAAAAGAATGAAATGATCAAGAAAGACTGATGCTATGTTTGTCTGGTCCCCAATGCAAAGAAAGTGCCTCTAAGAATTGGTAAAGCGTGAGCCGAGAAATGAAAGATGGAGTGCTTAAGGAAAGGTGTAACCACTTACCCATACGGTATCCTACCCTAACCCAAAAGACTGCATTACATCCCGAAAGAAGTCCTACTTGATTTCAAATCGAGTGAACTTACATTAGTGTCAATCTACATGAGGGGCAAGCCTATGGTACTTGACGTCGTACTTGTGACATTCTCTTGAGAGAGAAAAGTGAACCTTTCAAAAAAATTTGGATTGAGTGCTGAATTTCTTAAGTGAGCTAGGAAAATGGAAAGTAAAGGAGGAAGAGTTTGGAGTCCAGTATGACCTACATGATAGAGCAAGAGTCCTTGATGACTAAAGTCAATTCTTGAAGCTCAAATGTCATATTAGAACTATATGTGCATGAATATTTAACTTGTCGCCTTGTTGACAATACATGAGTAGTGTGGGTAATTGTTGATCCCAACTAATGTGTGGATGGCTCACCTTTGACTCGCTAAAATCACCCTTAACTTTTAAAGGTGGGAACTAATTTATTTTCTCGAGTACAAGCAGATTTAAGTTTGGGGGAGTTGATAAGTGGGGATTTTGACTCCTTTTTAGCACCTTTTAGCTTTTGTTTTAGTCCGAAAGTATTGAATTGTGTTCCCGAAAATAATGAAATTATGAAAATTGCAGGAATGCTGGAAGTTTGGTCTCACAAGATGGAATCTAACTTAAAAATGAATGTTCCGAAGCACAAGGAAATAAAGGGCACAGAAGCACAAATGTGCGGTCCGCAAAAGGAATTCTACATCCGCAGAAGGATTCTGTGGCCGCAGAATTTCTGGACCACAAAATTCCATTTGCGTCCGCAAACCAAGAAGAAAAATCTAACAGAACGTTCAACAATGTGCGGCTTCAAAACTGGGCTTAAGAGTCAAATATCGGAGAGTATACAAAAAGTCCAGGTCCAGGATCCTTTGTGAAGTGAGGTCCTCACAAGAATTGTGTGGCAGCAAAGATTGCCTCGCGAAAATAGTCCAGAAATGTGCGGCCGCAGCAAATTGCCTCGCGGGCGTAGTCCAGAAATGTGCGGCCGCAGAACTCACCTTCCTGCCAACTGAAGAAACCTGCGGACAACACATGGAATTTTGCAGTCACAGAACCTCCTGAGGAGAATTTTTTACCGTGATTTCCACCCTGTATAAATAGACGCTTTTCACAAAATTAGGTCAAGTTTGAACATACAAATCTGATGTAGCTGTTACTCTTTGCTATTTTAGGAAGTTTTAGCTTATTTGAGTATTTTAAAATTAAATTTTATCATTTTAATCTTCCATTATGAGTTTAATTAGATTTTCATCCTTATTTTCTTCAAATCCCATTATGAGTAGCTAGATTTTTACTAGGGTTGTGACCCAACCCAAGTGGACCTTATGAGTGATTAATTTCATGCTTGTTTATGATTGGGTGTTGATTATTAGCTTAGTTCATGCTTCAATTTGATAATTAATGGTTGCAAACATTGATCCATGCCTATTTGACATAGTCTCTACTTGAGAAAGAGGGACCTAGTCTAGGATAACTTAGGTAACAAGGAATTGGGTTAATTGATAGATTGATTAACTTAATTAAAGGGTTCAAATTAGAGATGGTAAGGACCCAACTTGAGATATTATCAACCATTTTGGTTGATACTCATTTGGACTTGAGAAAGTTAATATGGACAAAATCACTCTTTGACCGAGAGGTGTTGAGTGGGTAGCATGTAGCTGAGAGCTATACTACACCTCAATCAACAAAATAAGTATAAACATCTTTATCCCATTAGGAAAATACCTAGGTTATGGTTACAACCCTAGGCCTTTAATCTAATTGAAAAAACCTCAAAAACATTTATCTATAATCTATTTTCTTTAGCTTGCATTCATTAGAGTAACAGTAGAAATAGAAAATAAAACCTTGTTGTGGAAGTGCAATATTAGATAACCCATTTGATTGTTTCAAATATATACTCCTAACATCCTTCATAACTCCTTGTAGATTTGACCTCGACTCATAGTTAGGTAGTTATTATTGCATACGACTGTATCGTATCTTCTATAGAGGTGTGTTGTGGACGTCACCAGCTATGACTTGGGTTGGACTGTGGGAGGTGACTTAAAGCTTTTTCCGATGGTTATGGGATTACACCAAGGATCTGTTCTCGGCCCATTTTTATTAGCTCTGGCGATGGACGCACTAACACACCATATTCAAGGGGAGGTGCCATGGTGTATGCTATTTGCTGATGGCATACTTCTGATTGATGAGACGCGAGACGGCGTTAATGGGAGATTGGAGTTAAAGAGGCAATCCCTAAAGTCTAAAGGTTTCAAGTTGAGTAGGACTAAGACGAAATATTTGGAGTACAAGTTCAGCGACTGACGAGGGAAGCAGATGTGGAAGTGAGGCTTGACTCACAAGTCATCCGCAAGAGAAAATGTTTCAAGTACCTAGGGTCAATTATCCAGGGAGATGGGAGGATCAACAGGGATGTTACGCATCATATAGGGGTGGGTGGATGAAATGAAGGTTAGCGTCGTGAGTCCTATGTGACAAGAATGTGCCGCCGAAACTTAAAGGTAAGTTCTTTAGAGCGGTGGTTAGATCGGCCATGTTGTATGGGGCTGAGTGTTGGGCAGTCAAGAATTCACATATCTAGAAGATGAAAGTAGCATAAATGAGGATGCTGAGATGGATGTGCAGGCACACTAGGCTGGACAAGATTAGGAATGAAGATATTCGAGAAAGGGTAGGCGTGGCTCTAGTGGATGATAAGATGCGGGAAGTGCAACTTAGATGGTTTGGGCACGTGCAGAGGAAAAGCCTAGATGCCCCGGTTAGGAGGTGTGAGAGGTTCACTTTGGCAGGTATGAGAAGAGGTAGAGAGTGGCCTAAGAAGTATCGGGGCGAGGTGATAAGGCAGGACATAGTGCGACTCCAGATTTTCGAGGACATGGCTCTTGATAGAAAGGTGTGGAGGTCAAGAATTAGGATTGTAGGTTAAGGCGTAGTCGAACATTTTTCCTTTTTATATCATCTGGTCTGATAGTGTTTTGTCTAGGAATGCTAGAGGTTTATGTTGTGTTTCACACTTTTTCATAGTATTTGTGTTATTTCTTTCCCATTTATTTGTTCTCCCAAACGTTGCTGATATTATTTTTCTGGTTTCTGTTGTTATGGATCTATTGTCTCTGAGTCGAGGGTCCCCTAGAAACAGCATCTCTACCCCTATGGAGTAGGGGTAAGGTCTGCGTACACTCTACCCTTCCCATACCCCACGGTGGGGATTCTACTAGGTTGTTTTTGTTAGTTAGCATATGCTTAGTCGCAGTTATGTTCGCAATGTCATTCCTCATTATCATCATATCATCCACATATAAGCAAATAATGACTATGTGATTTGGAACATTTTTAATGTACACACATTTATCACATTCATTTATCTTAAAATCATTTGACAATATTATTTGGTCAAATTTTGCATGCCATTGTTTGGGTGCTTGTTTTAGTCCATAAATAAACTTAACAAGTCTACATACCTTCTTTTCTTTACCTGGAACCACAAACCCTTCAGGTTGTTCTATGTAAATTTTTTCCTCCAAGTCTCTATTTAAGAAGGCCGTTTTAACATCCATTTGATGAATTTCAAGAACATACACCCTAGCTAATGCTACTAACATCCGTATGGACGTAATTCTTGTAACTGAAGTGTATATATCAAAATAGTCAATATCTTCTCGTTGTGTATACCCTTTGACTCCAACTCTTACCTTATATTTATAAATAATGCCATCATCTTTTATTTTCCTCTTTAAAATCCATTTAGAACCCAATGATTGATTGCCGGGAGGAAGATCAACCAACTCCCATGTATGGTTTGTTTAGTATGGATTCTATTTCACTATTGACTTCCTCTTTCCAAAATAATGATTTGGAAGAAGACATAGCTTCTTTAAATGTTTGAGGCTCATTTTCCAATAAGAAAGTCAAAAAATTTGGTCCAAATGAAGTAGACGTTCTTTGACGTTTACTATGTCTTGGATCCTCCTGATTAGACGAATTTTCTTCTATTTCTTCCCGAGGTCATTTAGATTCTTCACCAATAAACTCACATTCCTTTTTATACAAATATATATTTTTGAAGAAGTCAGCATTATCTGATTCTATAACTGTACTATTACAAATGTCGGGATTTCCTTATTTATGCAAAAGAAATCGATATGCTTCACTATTGGTTCCATATCCTATGGAAGCACAACCAATGGTTTTTGGTCATATCTTTACCTTTTTGGGTTTAGGAACTTGCACTTTTGCCAAACACTGCCACACTTTAAAATAATTCAAGTTGGGCTTCCTTCATTTCCATTTTTCATATGGAAAGGATTACATTTTGCTATGGGGTACTCGGTTTAGTATCTGGTTAGCCGTAAGAATGGCTTCCACCCCACAAGTTCAGTGGCAAACATAACTCATCAATAAAGTGTTCATCATCTCCTTTAATGATCAATTCATTCTTTCTGAAATCCCATTGGATTGGGGCGTGTAAGAGGTTGTTGTTTGATGAATAATTTTATATTCTAAACATATTTTTTCGAAAGGAGATTCATATTCACCACCCCTATCACTTCTTATCATTTTGATTTTCTTATTAAGTTGCGTTTCAACTTCATTTTTGTATTGCTTGAATGCATCTATCGTTGCACCTTTACTACTAAGTAAGTAAACATAGCAATATCGAGTATTGCCGTCAATAAAAGTTATGAAATACTTCTTTTCACCGCGAGATGGTATAGACTTCATGTCGCAAATTTCTGTGTGAATTAAGTCTAAAGGATTTGAATTCCTTTCAACTGACTAATAAGGATATTTCACATACTTAGATTCCACACATATCTGACATTTTGATTTGTCGCATTCAAACTTAGGCAATACTTCCAACTTAATCATTTTTTCAAAGTTTTATAATTAACATGTCCCAGACGTATATGTCATAAATCATTTGACTCAAGTAAGTAAGAAGCAGCGAAAATTTTATTATTGTCAACAACCACTACATTTAGTTTGAAAAGGCTCTCAGTAAGGTAATATTTTCCTAAGTACATCTCGTTCTTACTTATTACATGTTTGTCTGAAATAAAAACACACTTAATCTCGTTCCCGATGAGAACTGAAATAAAAACTAAGTTCTTCCTTACTGCAGGAACATGACAAACGTTGTTCCCATCTTCAGAATATCTTTCCATAACCTTCAATTTTGGCTGTTGTAAAATTTTCCATAATAATGGTCTCGTCGGGTCCAGCGGGAGTATATGAAGCAAATGCTTCTTCAACAGCACAAACATGGCAGGTGGCTCCAGAATCGATCCACCACTCCTTAGGATTTCCCATTAAGTTTCACTCAGATAACATAGCGCACAAGTCATCAATATAATCATTTGTTTAAACCATATTTTCTTGACCCTTTTTCTTCTCTTTCTTTGGAGCACGACATTCTGTAGCTTTGGGTCCAAGCTTTCCACAATTGTTGCAGTTTTCCTTGAATTTCTTCTTGTTGGGATAGTTATTTGGTTCAGAAGTCTTCTTCCTCTTTTTTGGATTAGTTGGAGCAGTCTCAATAATATTTGTCCCCATAATTGTTGAGTTTCCACGTGTCTTCTTTGTTGCAGCTTAATTGTCCTCTTCGATCCTCAATCGAACGATGAGATCTTCGAGTTTCATCTCCTTGCACTTGTGTTTCAAGTAGTTCTTAAAGTCGCTTCATAAAGGAGGCAACTTCTCAATCATTGTTGCAACTTAAAATGCCTTATTTATGACCAAATCTTCAATGAAAGATTCATAAATAGTAAAATAATTAATACTTTCAGCATAAGCATTAATTCGTATTACACCTTCAGCAAGAAGATCATGAATTATAACTTGTAGCTCTTGAACTTGGGTAATGACAGACTTGTTATCTACTATTTTATAGTCCAAAAATTTGGCTGCAACAAACTTCTTCAATCCGACGTTCTCGATTTTATATTTCTTTTCCAACGCATCCCATAGTTTTTTCGAAGTTTCCACATTACTATAGATGTTGTAAATATCATTCTCCAGTCCACTAAGAATGTAATTCTTGCATAAGAAATCTGAGTGCTTCCAAGCCTCAGTCACGATAAAACATTCATTCCCAGGAGTTGATTCCGGCAGAACCGAGACGCCCTCCTTGATGAATTTATGTAGGCTCAAAGTAGTCAAATAGAAGAACATCTTTTGTTGCCAATGTTTGAAGTCAATCCCCATGGTGGCACAGAAGGACTTGAAGAAGCAATATTGCTCGTATAGCCAACCATGGGTTTTACAATTTCTGTCATATCTGTTAATTACAAAACAGAAGTAAAATTAATTAACGGTGAAGTTTTTAAAATCTTCGAACCGAATAAACTTTGGCAGAAATAGATTGAATAACAAAGTGAAGATTTTATATCTTCAAACCAAACACAAATGAGTAGAAAATCACAAAGAATTTAATTTCGTAATTGAGTAGAAAGTCTCAAAAACTTTAATCTCAACCTAGGAGTAGAAAATCCGAAGATTATAGTCTCCAAAATAAGAGTAGAAATAACTAGGATTTAGTCTCCCACAAACAAAATATAAGATGAATACATAATTAAAAAATGAAGTTCCTTAAGCTTGTTAGTAATTTGTATTCGAAAATATATTCAAAAATAGAAACAAAATAAAACTAAAAATGTAGAAGAACAGAAATTAATCTGAGCCCACTGAATTCTCAGTGTTTCTTTAAGGAACATAATCCCCTCCTAGTACCCGAGGTTTAGGATTATTTCTCCCAGGTTAGAACGGATTATCCTCACTGGTGTAGCGGTACTTCAAACACTAGTAACCAATGAACTCAAAGATCAGTAGCAAATCACACATAATGCTTTCTTTGTGTTTAATTATAAGCAAAAGGAAGAAGGAGAAGTCAGAATTTTCAAAAGGAAAATCTGTGGGAAAGATCATGTATTAATAGCCAAAACAGTAGGTAATACCGAAGAGTTTCAACTCTTCATGTAAGACCACAACTCAAAATGGTTGTTTTATAAAATGACCATTTACGCAAACCACCAAATTTAAATTCTAAAAGAAAAATCAAACACAGAGGAAAATTAATTTACTGTAACAGAAATGGCTAATTTGGATTAAAATAAAATCCGAAGTCGAGCGACAACGGCACGAGGCTTGCCTTCTTCTCAACTCTTTAAGAGCTAGAAGAAGTGCAATTATATATATACCTATCAAAACTCCTTTCCTCCTATAATATGGGACAATGTCCCATTGTCAACGAGGAAAATATTTTATTTTCCCCTCCATTTATCATTAATCTATTTTAACTATAATAATAAGCTTAAACCCAACACTAACCACACACATGCAGTCTGCAGTTTGTCTCTTTTTTGGTGAAACTTCACATCAAGAAATGTTATGTAGTTTTACCAAGTTTTTTATCTCTTTCATATACAAATCAGCATTTCTTTAATTAATAATTCATTTCTTGAATATGTCTCCAGAGACAAAACCCAATGACTAGAGAAATGACCATGTTAAAATCAACTCGTCCAATTTGAAGCAAGACAATGACATACTTGGTTGTTACTATATATTTGGTGTTATCCTTCTCTCCTTTGACACTTTGAACTTCATAAAATGCTTTGACATTTGAACTTCTTGACTCTTCTCCAACAAGACAGAAGAAGTTTGAATCAGATATCAGGATTTACTTATATAGTATCGTGAAATTAGTTCATTCATTTTGGTCCTCAAAGCGTAGCCATAACTTTTTATTGTAATTATTTGGTAGTAAAATCTACTCAAGAGAGACATCGCTTGACTGTTTGAGGACCAAAATAAATGAACTACATAAGATGATTAATCAAATCATTACCAATATAAATCTCAGATGAAGTTACCGAGCAGAGAGTTCCACAAGGAGAAATCCAAAGAAAAGCAACCTTGTGAGATAGGCACTTCTAACTAGCCATATTAATAGAGTTTTAGAGTAGCTGACTGAGAGAAGAAGAGTTAATTATATATGTGCATTTTTTTTTCTTGATGAAAGGACACCACATACATAGACTAAGTCAAGTGAATTGGTAAGTTTTTTCAAGTCATTCATGTGAGTTATATTCTCGTGCCGCTTTGACAGATAATTGTGGGTGAAGTACACAAATAGCCGTTAAAGTAGATGGTCTTGAATTTTTGTCTCCTCTTGTCTTATGGTAGAACTTCAAGAGTGTTTCCCCTCACTTGCCCCTATAGGTACTACTTTTAATTTTTATCTTGATGAGGCAAGCAGGCGTCAAAAGTTAAAAATCATCCTAAAAAGTATCATATTTCTACTGTAAAGAGTCCTATATCAGTGTTGAAGGGAATATGTGGTCTCTTTATATGGCTTGAGTACTCCTCACCTCTTGAGTTAGCTTTTAGGTTGAGTTACGCTCAAATTCCATATCTTTAACATGGTATCAGAGCAGAACCCATCCCAACCCGATGTTGGGGCCCATATTATATTGTCCCGCTCCAGATGTCCCATCCCGATGTTGGGCCGTCATATTATATTACATACGCTCTAAATGGCTTAGGCAATCCTCACTTCTTGAACTAGATTTTTGTTGAATTGGACCCTATATCGAAATGTCCACACTCCATATGTACCAACCCAATGTTGGGGCCTCATATTATCTTGCCTATGTTCCAGGTGTCCAACCCAAGGCATGCGGAGGGGGATGTGAAGAGTTCTACATCGGTAGCAAAGGGGATGGGTGGTCTATTTATAGGGCTTGGATATCCTAACGCTATACTTTTAAGGTTGAGTTATGCCCAACGTCATTATTTTAACATCTGTAACTTTTTGGATACTTGTCTCATTAGTGAAATTGGGCCGATCGTAATTTTTAACAGATTATAAATCATCCCTTAGAATTTTGAAAATTTTACCTCATATATCAAAGGTATACACCCTGTTTATTATAAATCAAAATCATTTTAAATACTATTTTCTATAACTCCTTTTTATATTTTATAGCAAAGTAAGTATTTATGGTATATACTACAATCGAGGCATCAAATAAGCTATTTATGATTTTCCTCTCTCTTTCATTCAATTAATGCACGATTCTCTCTCAGAATTTTTCTTCTTTATCTCTCTCTTCCTTCTCTCTCTCTCTCTCTCTCTCTCTCTCTCTCTCTTCCTTCTCTCTCTCTCTCTCTCTTCTGAGATAATATGTTGCGTTTCACTCTCTTCAAATCTCATGTTATCTAATGTGAAATTACATGGAAGACATTCTTATGGAACCTATATATTGAAGTTTCTCCCTTTTCCCTACCTTCTCTAGCTATTTTATGTAACGACCCGACCGATTGTTTTGAAAGTATTAGTTTCGATCCCCTATTTACTGCTTTCCCTGTATCTTTTTCTGCTTATGTGACTTGCTGGGAGGCTTTGTTTGTGGTTTCAGAGTGATTTAGGACACTTAGTCATTAAATCAGAAGCTTAAGTTCTAGGAGTTTGACCGTAGTTGGAATTGTGTGAAGACGGTTCCGGAATAGAGTTTCGTCAGTTCTCCTAGCTCCGTTGGGTGATTTTCGACTGAAGAGCGTGTCTGGATTGTGTTTTGGAGGTCTGTAGCTGAATTAGGCTCGAAATGCTGAAAGTTGAATTTTTGGAAAGTTTGACCGGACGTAGACTTTTTGATATCGGGGTCGGATTTCAATTACAGAAGTTTGGGTAGGTCCATAATGTCGAATATGACTTGTGTGAAAAATTTGGGATCAATCAGACATGATTTGATAGGTTTTGGCATCGAAGTTTGAAGTTTAAAGTTCATTAAGCTTGAATTGGAGTGTGATTCGCGTTTTTGTTCTTGTTTGATGTGATTTTACGGCTCGACTAAGTTGGTATGATGTTTTAGGACTTGTTGTATGTTTGGTTGAGGTCCCGGGGGAATCGGGTGGATTCCGAGTGGTTAACAAACTTGTTTTGGACTTGTTGGAATTGCAGAAAATATGGTGTCTCACTTTCTGGTTTCTTTCTTCGCGTTTGCGAGGGGAGTGACGCGTTCGTGAAGGGGAGTTGGAGGCAGGTGAGGATTTTTGCTTCACGTTCGTGAAGTAGGATCCACGTTCGCGAAGGTCTGGGCAGTGGGGCATCACGAATGCGTGAGGGGTATCCCGTTCGCGTAGAGGAAGTAGGGCAGCTGGGATCCTAAGGCATTTGTTCTACGATTTCGCATAGTAGGTGACGCGTTCGCGAAGAGGTTGGTCAGTCATGCATTGCGTCCTCATGTTCGTGTAGAAGGATTTTTGGTCAGTAGCTATTTTTGCTACGCAAACGCGAAAGAAAGGTCGCGCTCGCGAAGAAGGAATCACTGGGCAGAATATAACATTTCAAAATCGAGGGTTTAGCCATTTTTAACATAACTTGAGATACAGAGCTCGAATTTCGATGAAATTTTGAGAGACTTTCAGAGGCGTAGATTGAGTAATGATTCTTCACTTATTTTTGGTTATATCCCACTAATCTATCATTAACTCCACCCTTTGATTTTGGATTTGGGTTGAGAAAATTGGGGGAAATGGAAAAAGTTCTTCAACCAAATTTTTTAGTTTTGATTCAGATTTTGACATCGGATTTGAGTAATTTTGGTATAAGTGAACTCGTGGTTGAATGGGTGTTCGTATTTTATGAATTTTACCCGATGTCGAGACGTGGGCCCCCGTCCACTTTTTGGGTCAATTTTCAAAATTCTTTTTGAAGTCTTGATTTCATTAATTAGATTAGTCTATTATAGTTGTATTTATGGTACGTAATTGTTTTTGGCTAGATTTGGACCATTCGGAGTCGCATAATCGAGGAAGGGCATTCTTATTGATTGATTGAGTTTGGTTTGAGGTAAGTGGCTTGCCTAACTATGTGGGGAGGGGGGAATCCCCTTACGATTTGGTACTGTTGTGATATTTCTGTAATATGTGAGCGCGGTGTACGCGAGGTGACGAGTGCGTACATGGTCTAATTGTTGTAAAAATATGGTTTTTCACTGAGTAGTAGCTTGTTACACCTTAATTGAGTTATACCAGCATGTGTAGTTTTCATGTATAGTCTAATTTTGCATGTCTACGTGTCTTAAATGCTTATTTGAAATTCGTGCAGCATGTTTAGTTGAACTCCTGCCTTTACTTGATTTTTATAAACCTTAGCTATAGAATTCTTGCTGTTAATTGCTTTTTCCCACCGATTTGAGCTGTGTGTTTACTTTTGGGACTACGAGGCGTTACCTCGGGAGATCCCCATGCATATTTAATTTTGGGACTACGAGGCAGTACCTCGGGAGATCCCCCTGCATATTTACTTTTGGGACTACGAGACGGTACCTTGGGAGATCCCCCTGCACATTTACTTTTGAGACTACGAGGCAGTACGTCGGGAGATCTCCTTGCATATTTACTTTTGGGACTACAAGACGGTATCTTGGGAGGTCCCCTGTTGAATATTTACTTTTGGGACTACGAGATGGTATCTCGGGAGCACCCCTGTTGTTTATCTCATTATGTTGCGTTGTTATTTCTCTGTGAAATTATTTCTGTTAAATTCTCCGTCTTTCTTCATTTCATTATATCATCTGTCTTATTATTATATCCTAGTAGGGTCCGGACCTGACCTCGTCACTACTCTACCGAGGTTAGGCTTGGCACTTATTGGGTACCATTGTGGTGTACTCGTGCTACTCTTCTGCACATGTTTTGTGTGCAGATATAGGTACTTCTTATCATCCCCGCTATAAGCTGAGAGTGCTTGCTGTTGTACAAAGACATTAAGGTACATTTGTCACGTCCGCAGACCTCGAAGTCCCCTTCTATTCCCTCCTTCCGCACTTTTGTAGACTCTGGTGTATGGAGATACTAGTTTCTTCTGTAGCTTGTGACTTATGAATTTTCAAGTTTTGGGAACTCTGTGTATACTCGAATACTGGGTTTCTTGTACATGCCGATTGGTATTTTATCATTTTATAGTTATCCGTTGCAGTCTGGTTGTTAAATTTTGCTTTCCTTTTTGTCATTCCGCAATTTGTTAGGCTTACCTGGTTGTAGAGACTAGGTGCCATCAGGACATCTTACAGAGGGAAATTTGGGTTGTGACTAGTTGGTATCAGAGCCCTAGGTTCATAGGTTTCGTGAGTCATAAGCAAGTTTAGGTGAGTCTCGCGGATCAGTACAGAGACGTATGTACTTATCTTCGGGAGGCTATGGAACTGTCAGGAAAAATTACACTTCTTTGATTCCTTATCGTGTGAAACTATTGACTTCAAAGTTCTAAACTTCTATCTTCTATTCTCTCATAGATGGTGAGGACACGTGCAGGAAGATCTGATAACCAAGCACTCGCGCCCCTGCTAGAGCCGCGAGAGGTCGGGGTCGGGGTAGAGGCAGAAGATGTCCACGTGGTGCATCCAGAGCACCCGCACGAGCTGCTACAGAGGAGCCCCCAGTAGCCCCAGTTGGAGAGTAGGAACCTGAGGTACTTGTTGCTACATCATTCCTCTAGGGGACTCTAGCCCAATTTCTGAAGATGTTCAGCACCTTGGCTCAAGCTAGATTGATTCCACTTGCTCCTGCTACATCTCACGTCAGGGGAGGAGCACAGACTCCCGTCGCCCGTACCCCAGAGCATCGAGATCAGGTCGACCGGGTTCCAGAGATTATACTGATGTAGTCGATAGCTCCAATTCAGCCCGAGGTTAGGGCAGCAGTTTCTGAGTCGGAGTAGCTCACAATTGAGAGGTACAAGAAGTACCACCCTCTTACCTTCAGTGGATTGGTGTCAGAGGATGCCCAGGGTTTTCTAGAGGAGTGTCACCGTATTATCTGTACTGTGGGTGTATCAGAGTCGAGTGGGGTTTCTTTTACTACACTAAAGCTTAGGGGAGCAACCTATCAGTGGTGGCGTGCTTATGAGTTGGGTAGTCCGGCTGAGGCAGCTTCACTTACACGGACTCAGTTCTCAGATATGTTCTTAAGGGAGTATGTTCCCCAGAGTCTTAGAGACGCATGGAGCGAAGAGTTTGAGCAGTTGCACCAGGGTTCTATGACTGTGTCACAGTATGCAGTTCGCTTCAGTGATTTGGCACAACATGCACCAACCTTGGTGGCTACAGTTTGAGAGAGGTTTCGTCGGTTTATAGAGGGACTCCACCCAGTATCAGGCTTAGCATGGCCCGGGATTTGGAGATCATTATTTTGATCAGCGGGTTGTGAGTGTTGCTAGGAGATTATAGGTTATGCTTGCTCGGGAGAGAGAGGAGAGAGAGGCCAAGAGGTCTCGAGAGTCTGGCACTTATAGTGGTACCCTTGCCCCAGCTGCAGTTCGTCATGGTAGGAGCTATGTGAGTCGCCTCGTTCGTTCAGCATTTCCAGCCGCCAGTGGTATTCCAGCCCCTTCTAGGCCCCAGGAGACTTATTATGCACCGCCAATATCTAGTGCACCTCCTACACGGGGTGCTTTTAGCGGTCAGTCCAGCAGACCTAGACCGAGCCAATAAAAATAGCCATTCCATCCAAGTGATTGTTTTGAGTGTGGATACACTTTCTATATGATGAGGGATTGCCCTAGACTTAGGAGGGGTGAACCTCCACAGACTTCTCAGGAACTGTGTGCTCCACCGGTTCCTCAAGCTATGATTACAGCACCAGCTACCGCCCCACCTGCTCAGCCAGCTCGAGGTGGAGGTCGAGGAGGTAGAGGTCGCCCTAGAGGTGGAGGCCAGGCCATATATTATGCTCTTCCTGCTCGTACAGAGGCAGTTGCTTCCGACTGGTCTGTCATAGAGATGCATCGCTTTTATTTAATCCAAGCTCCACTTATTCCTATGTGTCCTCTTATTTTTCCCCATATTTGGGCGTATCTCGTGATTCCTTGAGTTCTCCTATTTATGTGTCTACACCTGTGGGAGATTCTATTTTTGTTGACCGTGTGTATCGGTTGATTTGGTTGCTCTTAATGTTTATTGACAACATTTTGGTGTACTCCCAGACTCGGGAGGATCATGAGCAGCACATGGGGACTGTGCTTCAGACCTTGCGAGAAAAGAAGTTATATGCAAAATTTTCAAAGTGTGATTTTTGGCTAGATTCAGTGGCATTTTTGGGTCATGTGGTGTCGAGTGATAGGATCAAGGTAGATTTGAAGAAGGTGAAAGCAATGCAGAGTTGGCCCAGACCATCCTCAGCTACAGAGATCCGGAGTTTTCTTGGTTTGGCGGGGTATTACTGTTGATTTGTAGAGGGTTTCTCATTTTTGCAGCACCTATGACCAGGCTGACCCAGAAGGGTACCCCGTTCAGGTGGACAGAGGAGTGTGAAGAGAGCTTTCAGAAGCTCAGCTTTGTTTACAGCCCTGGTATTGGTATTGCCTACAGGTTAGGGGTCTTATAATGTGTATTGTGATGTGTCGTGGATTGGACTCGGTGCAGTGTTGATATAGGACGGTAGGGTGATAGCCTACCCGTCCAGACAGCTGAAGGTGCATGAAAAGAACTATTTTATCCATGACCTTGAGTTAGCAGCTATTGTTCATGCCTTGAAAATTTGGTGGCACTATTTGTACGGTGTCCCTTGTGAGATCTACACCGATCATCGGAGTTTGCAGCATCTGTTCAAACAGAAGGATCTTAACTTGCGTCAGCGGAGGTGGTTGGAGCTACTTAAGGATTATGATATCACCATTTTATACCATCCCGGGAAGGCCAATATGGTGTTCGATGCCTTGAGTCGCCGGGCGAACAGTTTGGAGAGCTTAGCATATCTACCAGCAGTAGAGAGGCCATTGGCGTTGGATGTTCAGGCCTTAGCCAATCAGTTTGTTATATAGGATATTTCTGAGCTGAGTCGAGTGTTGGCTTGTGTGGTATCTCGATCTTCTCTTTATGATCCTATGAGGGAGCGTCAATATGATGACCCACATCTGCTTGTCCTTCGAGACACAGTTTAGCACGGTGATGCTAAGGAGGTCACTATTAGATATGATGGTGCATTGAAGATCAGGGCAGGCTATGTATGCCCAATGTAGATGGTTTTCTCGAGTTGATTCTCCAGGAAGATCACAGTTCGTGATACTCCATTCATCCGGGTGCCGCGAAGATGTATCAGGACTTGAGGCGGCATTACTGGTGGAGGAGAATGAAGGACATAGTGGAATATGTAGCTCAGTGTCTAAATTGCAAGCAGGTGAAGTATGAGCATCAGCGACCAGGAGGATTGCTTCAGAAATTAGTGATTCCGGGGTGGAAATGGGAGAGGATCACTATGGATTTC
The DNA here is from genome assembly GCA_005239505.1 of Nicotiana paniculata. Classification (NCBI taxonomy): domain Eukaryota; kingdom Viridiplantae; phylum Streptophyta; class Magnoliopsida; order Solanales; family Solanaceae; genus Nicotiana; species Nicotiana paniculata. Next base: position 8,873 of record ML307681.1, on the reverse strand, counting down.
ATTGTTGGTCTTCCACGGACTCAGCGGAAGTTTGATGCAGTTTGGGTGAGTATGGATAGGCTGACCAAGTCAGCTCATTTCATTTCTGTGAAGACTACTTATTCTTTTGAGCAGCTTGCTCGAGTTTATATCCGCGAGATTGTCAGGCTTCATGGAGTGTCGGTATCTATCATCTCTGTTGATACCCAATTTTTCCCTCATATGTTTCAAATATAAATATATACTTTCAAAAGAGTGCATATACATCATCATTTGATTCATAAACACATATAAGTATTTTTTTTCCCCAATTTTTCTATAATTTTAGAGATTTTAAATCAATTTATTCCCATATTTTATTAGATAAATAATCATTAATTTCATCACAAATAATTTTATGATGATTTTATCATCTAACTTCATTATTTATATTCATACTAGGTTTTAAATATTTTTGGTGCATTTATTACAATTACATTTGCATTTTTTAAGGTTAAAATTGCACATTTGCAATAATAGCCTATACATGCTTATAATTGCTTTATTTATGCAAAAAAATAACTTTTTATATTTTCATAGTGTTAAATAATTTTCATTAACCATTTTTATGCACAAACAATATTTTTACTATTTTATTTATCATTTTTACGAATTATTTTATTAATTAAAAATGGGTATTTAACTAACAGCTCTAAATTCCTCCTATTTTTCGGACCTAGGCTACCCAAACTAGCCCAAATCACCCATACCACTACCTAAAATGCCTAACCCAATAACTCCAGCCCAAAATCAATGACCCAATTACTCTAACCCGGTCACGACCCATTCAACTGACCCGCCCCGCTCCCATTTTAAATCCTGGCCGTTGATTTCCTAAGATCAACGGCCCCCTGATAATATACCCTTTTAATATTAGCTCCCTAACCATGATTACCCCCATTTCCTCTCACCCGCCGTTATTGAATCCTCTAAACTCATTTCTCACGCTCATGAACCCTAAGTCACCGTCATCCCCTAACCTCCTCTTATTCTCACTGGATATGGAATCCCTTGAGGATTTCCCTGCCTTATTGGTTCTATCTTACTATTGGCTACTCAATTATGGTATAATTTAGTAACTTTCCTAACATGGAAAGCTAATCTCTCCATTTTTGGACCAAATCTGGTTCGAACCCTCCCCTTTTCTCATCTGTGTTCGTCTTCCCTCTCTCTATGTACGAATCTCTGAGATTTTTCTCTGTTCTCATTTATCCTAAATATTAGGGTAGATCTTTTTACAGATCTGTTTATGTTTTTATCATTTTTTGTTTAAAACCTCCTTTATGTTCTTGTATGTATGTTTTTGTGATTTTTCGTTAAAAAAGCTTGCCTAATTTATTTTTCCCTAAAATTAGGACTCAGATCTTGCTAAGATCTGTTTTGGTTGATTATCTCGACCTTCTGTATATCTGCCTTCTATTTTTCGTGATATTATTGGCTCTAAATTAGGGTTCAAAACTGTTAAAGGTTCTTGAATTTTTTATTTCTTCATCAGTATATGTCTATGTGCATTCCGACTAACTTTATTTTACGGTTCTGATTATTATTCTTTTTTTTTATTTACTGATTTTGTGGTTACTTGCTTTAGTTAGACCTGTTTGATTATTGACTTTCCTTAATAGTATTCTGAACTTTTCCTGAAACAATGTGATTGATTGTTTTCATATTTGTATGCCCTAGTTTAAGGCTATTTATACCCTTTCCCTTTCTTCCTTTGGGACAGACTCGAAAATGATTAACCTCACAGTCATAAACTCTATTATGTTATTATTCTTATTCTACATTGTGGTCTTGGCCGGCTGAAAGCCAAGGCCATTAAGTTTTGGGCTTTGCTTCTCATTGTTGATTCAAAACACTGCAGTTTTTTGTTCTTTTCTTGCACAACTCGTTTAATTGGTGAGTTCTTTACCCTTGTTGTTTCATTCATATGTATTTGTGACTTGTGTCTATGGTCCAGTGTGCTTAAGTTTAAATTTTAAGCATGATTCTGTCAATTTTACGTCTGTTTGAGTCTCTTTAGTTCTCTAATTAATGTTGTTAGTTCTACAAATGTTTATGCTTGTTTTGAATAATATGAATTCTCTTAAGTGTTTTAGCTTATTGCCTTCTAAAACTTCTTCATGTATGCAACTTTGTTAAGCATTTGCATTGAATCTTCTAAAAGTAATCTCTTATGTTAACACTAGAATACCTATAGGTGATATTGACAAGTTCACTTATTTTGAATCTTTGCAATGTTTGCCTTGATGTGTTCAAATTTGTGCTAAGGCCTTTTGTCACTTATGTGCCCTGATAATGTGTTCTTTAGCATGTCTTTAGTCCATTTAATTCCATACTCTTTCAAGAGATTGCTTAACTCTAGGGTAATTATCAGATTTATGCTTTCTTACCATGTTGTTTGTTCCCTGGTATGAGTAAACATGGTTTTGTCCTTAATACAGGCATGTACACTTAGCATAATTAGACCTTTCAGACTTTAACTTGTTAAGTATTATGCATTTGTGCATGAAGAGCTTTGTAAATCCTGCCAACTTATTTTTCTAACTCTTTCAATGTAATTTCTCCTATGTGTTTAAGTCTTGTTGTCCTTTTTGATCAACTACTCTGTGTTTTGAACTCTTCTATGTTTGCTTCCTAAAATCAAGTCTTCAAATTCTGTCCCTTAAGTCTACTTTTTATGTGCTGCCTATGCCATCCTGAATCCCCATCCTTGGACTATTTAGGTTCTGTCCTTGACCTCCCCCAGTGTGAGCACTGCTCGAGGTCCATGTGATACCCTTGTGAACTCTGACACATTAGAGATTTGGGTTCTGTGTGCTATGGTTGAATCATTTACCACTAGTTATTGTGTATCTATGAATATGAGCCCTTGAGTTGTTATGGGTTGAAGGCCTGCGTTGTCCAGGTGTATTTGGGCTTGTTGTAGGCTCTCTATAGCTTAACTTATCTTTTGTAATTCATTCATTAACCTGGTCTGTAATAATTTTTCTAATAACAATTCTGGGGTATTTAGTAAAATTGGGAAGGGTTTCTTATTTTCAGTTGCAAAGTTGGGTAGAAATCCTGCATATATGGTCTATATTTATGATGTTGGTTCTACTTATAAGTTCCATATTATGTTGTTGAAATTGCATAGGTTCTATATTGTGTTTACATGCTAGAAATCTTGCCTATAGGACTAACGTTGTGATCTGTTAAAAATCTTGCCTTTAGGTGTATCAATTTTCCCAGTAATTGTGTGTTAGCAACCATGCCTATAGGATCAATACTTGGCTTAATTATTTTCTGGACCAATGTGTGTAAATTTCTGCTTATACACTGTCTAATGGTAGAAAACATGCCTATAGGATGAAAATCAGTTCAATTCTAGAAATCATGCATATAGGGTAAAAAAATAGTACACTTGTAGAAACCATGCCTATAGGGTAAAAAAACAGTACACTTGTAGAAATCATGCCTATAGGGTTATAATCAGTACACTTGTAGAAATCATGCATATAGGGTTAAAAGTAGTTCACTTGTAGAAATCGTGCCTATAGGGTTATAATCAGTACACTTGTAGAAATCATGCCTATAGGGTTAAAAGTAGTTCATTTGTAGAAATCACGCTTATAGGGTTAAAATCAGTTCAATTATAGAAATCATGCCTATAGGATTCTATTAACTAATTTTGAATACTCTTCTTCGATTATCACTGTCAATCACCTAGACAACATGCCTATAGGATTAAATAAATAATTCTGGACATATTCTTATGATTTGTTGTTATTCACTATTGTATGAAACGCCTAGATATTGCGCTGAGCTAAAATCAATAGGCAAATATACATGTAGGTCCTAATACTCGCGTAAAGAAACTGATTCTATATACGACTTCTTGCATGTTCAACATCACATAGATATCCTGCCTATAGGACTCTACAATTAATAAAACCCGCTAATCATTGCGTGCATTTGTTGTTTATATGTGGAGGTTAAGTTGATCCATATATGTCTTTATTTGAAAAGTCCTAAATATTTTGTATCTCGCCTAGTATTTTACAATTTTGACCAACTGAGGTCGAGTCCAGAACCATCCTAAATAGAGTTCCCAATGCCTCCAGGATCATAGGTAAGGGACGGGTAGTGCACGCATAGGACACGAGTTAGAATCAGCTAGAGCGCTTTAGGTAAAAACTCAAAAATAGTAATCGGGTAGCAGGAGATGATAGTCTGTGCCCGCTAAATAATATGAGTAACACCCCCGTCTTGAGAGAGTTATGAAGTATTATTTATGTTGAACGGGGTGATCCTATAGGCTAAAAAATTTAGGACCCCCCCCCATCCCTATTAAATAGTTTCTTCGTTTTCTTAGACTAATTTGCATAATTTAAGTTCGGTCAGGACCCACCGTTGTGGACCTCGAGGGGTGCCTAACACCTTCCCCTCAAGGTAATTTGGGCCCTTACCCGATCTCTGGTGATGCAAACTGGTATAATATGAGTTATTTGCTATAGGTTCCCTAACGCACCTTAATCAGTTAGGTGGAGAATCTAAAAACCCAATTCCTTTTCCCTTCTCTCAGAGGGAGTTGTCAAATGTCGAAACCCGATTTCGCGAAAAAAAAGGGGGCGCGATAGCATGGCGACTCTGCTGGGGATATCCTTAGGCTCTTACCATAATGAACTTGTTTTGTGAATTAGTCTTTTTCAATAAGCATGTCTTTATTACTTTGCTAATACTTGCAAATCCCTTTCCCATTCCCATTTTATATGAACTTATTTGTCGTCCTTCGTTTAGTTTGACTACAACATTATACTCACTAAATTCCCTCCTTCCTATTTTTATCGCTTTTCCATTATGGAATATAACTCCTCTCTTTGTTTTCTTTCTTTACTGCCTTTACAATTATTCAATATCGCATTTTACCATTTTCATTGTGCAAATACTTGACAACGTGTTATTTTCCTTTTAGCATAAATACATGCTCAACCTCATATTCCACTCGTGCATAATTAATACCATAGCAACACGTGATGAGTGTATTCGCTCTTCCTATATCACCCTTTTTGAATTTGGAAAGGCTTATTTACGGTAAAACTAGTCGATCAACGGTGCAGTCGACGGTTCCGTGCATTTCCCCTCAAGTTGTCCACTTGGGGGTACAAGACTAGACTTCTATAGAAACCTTAATCTGATAATAACTGTACATGCATCATGATCAGGCCTAGCATGGGTTAATATGTTGTCCGCATAATAACCCTCAAAGAAAAACCCTGACCAAATCCCACCGAGATTTCCATAATCCCAACAGGCGCAACCACGATGTGTGCATTATTTGGATAAAAAAAATGCAGATATGCTAATCGTTAATGTGTAAAGAGTCAAATTAGGAGGGGGGAAGGGTCTAACTTTGTTTATTTTGCATAAAATGAGGCACGAAGTCCCCGGGTTCGGCATGGTCCGAAATATACCACCGTTATTGCTAGATTGGTGGGAAAACATTTCACAAAGCCACAAAAATCACGTGAAAAGGGTTCTCGGAAACTTACCCTCCTTATTAGACAACCATCCAAATAACATGATGATCGAGGCTACTACCATATTCTGGGACAGAGAAAGGGTTGTATTCTATTTTGGCAATATACAAATGACTTCTCTCTTGGAGGAAATAGGAGGATTCACTGGATTACCCTGGGATAGTCTCGGTTTTTTAGTACCAGAAAATCGCACTCCCAGGGGGTTTCTGAAAATGATGGGTCTGATAAAGAATGATGACTTGGCATGTCTAAAGAATCCCTACATACCCTTTGACTTCCTCTACGAACGATATGGACAGAGCAAATCTTATCGTATTTTTCATGACGAATTCTCCATCACTTCCCTGGGTTAGACTCATCGTAGGGTTTTCGTATTCATCGTCTGTTTTCTGGGTATGATAGTGTTTCCAAGCCAAGGGGACAGGACTCACACTAGGTTGGCCATGGTAACCAAATCTTTAATGGAAGGGATCCAAACATTTTGAGGGATGTAACTTGCTGCTGCAGATTTGGTTGTTAGAACATCTTCAGAGAGGCCAATATCACCAAGAATTTCAACGGAGACCATGGAGTGACCACATAGCTTTCCACCATCCGAAAAGAATTACCTTCATCCCAGACAGATTTGCACAACTAAAGAATGTTATAGAATGGCTATAGTTTTTCAACAATCTGATCGAGGACAAGGTTCATTGAATATTCGAGTGGTTCCGTACTAGCGAATTCATCATCAGATCCAGGGATGTTCCGCATTTGGTGTTGATTGGGTTAAGGGGCATATATTCCTATGTTCCTATCAAGTTCATGAGACAAGCTGGTAAAAAACAAGTCATACCACGAGTCTCCAAAATAGGTCATTACAAAGCATATTTTCAAGACGACGCCATTCCATACAAATCTGAGGCCCAACACATGTGGTATTTGAAGATTATTGTGGAAAAGGATACCATCGAGCCAAATTGATACCACGCAGGTCATGTGTACTTCTACCCATCATTGTTGGATAATAGCATAGCAGGAATAGTCGAGCCAGGGGTCGGTCAAGGAAACAGGGTCATAGATGAAACTCCTGAAGCACAGGTGAAATATAAGAGGCTACGCAAAAGAGTCCTTGAGTCTGAGGCCAGGAATTTGGAACAACACAAGATTGACATGGGGTTAATTAACGAGTGGAGGGAAATAGATACAAAGTCGACAGAAAGGCTGGAATATCTGGAGCAAGGTCTAATGGAATTAGAGGGGAAGATGAGGAAAAGAGTCATAGACTGTCAGAATGCAGAGGGAAACGAATGAGGACACCTCGCAAGGGCGTATCTGCTGTTGGACATGCGCGACCTGAGGAATCTGATCGACGGAGCCAAGAAGGCCAAGCCTGGAGAAGGTCCCCATGGGACCAAGTAGATTAGGATTATTTGTTTTTTAGAGTCGTTTTGGAATTCGAATGTAATAAGACAAATGCCATTAGTGACTCATTTTATTTATTGTTGTTTTTAGGTTCGTATTATTTACTACATTAATGAAATAAGGCATCTATCGGCATTAAATTTCTCCAAATCTACGTGTTGCTAGGCCTACCTCGGGAACAACGAGGGTCCCAAATTAGGACGCGCATTTATATTTCCTCAATACGTGTTTAAATACTGTAAATACCTTTTCAGAATCCGTACTAACTTGGTTACCTTTTTTTTTTGATTATTCCCATCCCTAAGTTTGGTTCGCACATACTGGCAACATCATCATATCACACCAGATCCAGAGGCCCTCCACCTCCTCCTCCTCCAAGCGATCCGAAAAGTAAGGGAAAAGCTAAAATGGATGATATGAGTGGTGTCAGGAAAGACAATGCTACACATGCAGAGGATGTTGAAAATTCAGACGGTCAGAGTACTCCGGCACAGAATGATTTGGTCTTATGGTTGGAGCAGAAGATACCAGAATTGCAAGGGGAGCTTGAGCAGGTCCGCAACTTGGCAAACCTATCCCTCGCCTTAAACGTCCCCGACATCAAACAGAAAAATACTCAAAACGCAGTACCTCCTCAAAACACACCAAACCAACATCCGCAAAATCCTCCCGCACCCCATCAATGCGCAACACCTCCCCAAAATCCCAATCCTCTACCAGTACCAACCCCTCCTCAACACCAACATCTTCTAACTCAATACCCCCAAACCACTACTTACCATACTCCTCAACATACCCCATAGCTTATCCCCGATCCGAAAAATTCAACTAATGATCACCACTACACTCAAAACCCCGGCATCCACCAAAACAATCTGATATACGTAGAAACCTTACCCCACTCCACTCAACCAATCTCATACACACAGGAATCTGCCAAGAAGGACCTGCTCATCAAGAATATGGCAGAGGAGCTCAAGAAGCTCACAAGCCGAGTCCAGGGTATTGAAGGAGGCAAAGGAATTAAAGGTCTGAATTATGAGGATCTATGTATTCAGCCAGACGTAGAATTACCGGAGGGTTACAAACCTCCTAAGTTTGAGATGTTTGACGAAACAGGTGACCTGAAAGTACATTTGAGGACATATTGTGACAAGCTCATGGGAGTTGGGAAGGATGAAAGGATTCGCATGAAGCTGTTCATGAGAAGTCTCACTGGAGATGCCCTATCTTGGTATATCAGTCAAAATCCCAAGAAGTGGGTTGATTGGGTAAGAATGGAATCAGACTTCATGGATCGATTTAGGTTCAATACAGAAAATGCATTGGGCGTCTTCTACATACAGAACCTCAAGAAGAAACCAACGGAGACTTTCCACGAGTATGCTACTCGATGGACGTCAGAAGCTGCAAAGGTTAGGCCAGGATTGGAAGAAGAGAAAATGAACAAATTCTTCATCAGGGCCCAAAATCTACAATATTATGAGAGGTTAATGGTCATCGAGAATCATAAATTCTCCGACATCATCAAACTCGGGGAAAGGATTGAAGAAGGGATCAAGAGCGGAATGGTAACCAATTTTGAGGCGTTGCAGGCTACGAACAAAGCGTTACAATCGGGGTGTATATCAAATAAGAAAGAAATAGAGGCAGTGATGGTAGCCCAAGGCCCAAAATCTCTACTCACATACAAACACCTCCACCCGCATAAGGGTGGCAGGTGGGCCGGGCCTGACCCGGGACCGACCCGGGCCCGCGGGCTATACGGGCTAGCGGGCTAAACGGACCGGCCCGTGGGGGGTCCGGGCTTGGGGGGCTTTAGGCCCGTGAGGGGCCGGTTCTCATGTTTGGACCCGTGAGCCCGGGCCCCGGGCCAAGCGGGCCCAACGGTCAAAATTCAAAAAAAAAAAAAAAAAATTAAAAAAATGGCCA
>ML307680.1:14376-26280 GCA_005239505.1 Nicotiana paniculata | reverse complement strand
CTTGGGTCGTATTTGATATCCCGAAAAAATATCATGCGATCCGGTACCGGCTCCGTACCAAGGTCTTTGGCCTAGACCATGGCAAGCGATAATATAGGCACGACTGGCGGAATTCCAATTTAATAGCCATAAAATGCCAAAAAACGTAACATAATCATTTCGAAGCGTTGGTTATGGTTCCTTGGATCGTATTTAATGTCTCGGACAAATGTCATGCGATCCGGTACCGGCTCCGTACCAAAGCGCCCGGCCTGGACCATGGCAGGCGATAATACAGGCACAACTGGCGCAATTCAAGTTTAATTGCCATAAAATGCCAAAAATTATAACTTGATAATTTCGAAGCGTTTGTTATGGTTCTTTGGGTCTTATTTAATTTCCCGGACAAATATCATATGATCCGGTACCGGCTCCGTACCAAGGTCTCCGGCCTGGACCATGGAAGACGATAATACAGGCACGACTTGCAGAATTCCAGTTTAATTGCCATAAAATGTAAGTTGATCATTTCGAAGCTATGTTATGGTTTCTTGGTCGTATTTGATGTCCCTGACAAATATCATGCGATCCGATATCGGCTCCATACCAAGCGTCCGGCCTGGACAATGGCAGGCGATAATACATTCACGATTGGCGAAATTCCAGTTTATTTGCCATAAAATGCCAAAAAATGTAACTTGATCATTTTGAAGCTGGTTATGGTTCCTTGGGTCGTACTTGATGTCCCGAAAAAATATTATATGATCCGTTAACGGCTTTGTACCAAGGCGTCCGGCCTGGACTATGGCAGGCGATAATACATGCACGACTTGCGGAATTCCATTTTAATTTACATAAAATGCCAAAAAATGTAACTTGAACATTTCGAAGCGTTGGTTATGGTTCCTTGGGTCGTATTTGATGTCCAGAAAAAATATCATGCGATCCAGTATAGGCTCCGTACCAAGGCCTCCGGCCTGAACCATGGCAAGCGATAATACGTGCACGACTGGCGAAATTCCAGTTTAATTGCCATAAAATGCCAAAAATTTAACTTGATCATTTCGAAGCGTTGGTTATGGTTCCTTGGGTCGTATTTGATATCCCGAAAAAATATCATGCAATCCGGTACCGGCTCTGTACCAATGCCTCTGGCCTGGACCATGGCAGGCGATAATACAGGCACGACTAGGGGAATTCCAATTTAATGTACCTAAAATTCAACATATGTAGTTTGATCATTTCGAAGTGTTGGTTATGGTTCCTTGGGTCATATTTAATGTCCTGGACAAATATCATGCGATCCGGTACCGGCTCTGTACCAAGGCGTCCAGCCTGGACCATGGCAGGCGATAATACAGGCACGACTGGCGCAATTCTAGTTTAATTGCCATAAAATTCCCAAAACTGTAACTTGATAATTTCGAAGTGTTTGTTATGGTTCCTTGGGTCGTATTTGATGTCCCAGAAAAATATCATGTAATCAAGTACCAGCTCTGTACCAAGGCGTCCGGCCTGGACCATGGCCGACAATAATACAGGCACGACTTGATGAATTCCAGTGTAATTGCCATAAAATGCCAAAAATGTAACTTGATCATTTCGAAGAGTTGGTTATGGTTCCTTGGGTTGTATTTGATATCCCGAAAAAATATCATGCGATCTGGTACGTTCTCCACACCAAGGCGTCCGGCTTGGACCATGGATGCCGATAATACAGGCACGACTTGCGGAATTCTAGTTTAATTGCCATAAAATGCTAAAAATATAACTTGATCATTTCGAAGCGTTTGTTATGGTTCTTTGGGTCGTATTTAATGTCCCGGACAAATATCATGTGATCCAGTACCGGCTCCGCACCAAGGTGTCTGGCCTGGACCATGGCAGACGATAATACAGGCACGATTTGCAGAATTCCAGTTTAATTGCCATAAAATGTATGTTGATCATTTCGAAGCTATGTTATGGTTCCTTGGGTCGTATTTGATGTCCCGGACAAATATCATGCGATCCGATATCGGCTCCATACCAAGGTGTCCGGCCTGGAAAATGGCAGGTGATAATACATGCACGACTGGCGAAATTCCAGTTTAATTGCCATAAAATGCCAAAAAATGTAACTTGATCATTTCGAAGCTGGTTATGGTTCCTTGGGTCGTATTTGATGTCCCGAAAAAATATTATATGATCCGTTAACGGCCTTGTACCAAGGCGTCCGGCCTGGACTATGGCAGGCGATAATACATGCACGACTTGCGGAATTCCATTTTAATTTACATAAAATGCCAAAAAATGTAACTTGAACATTTCGAAGCGTTGGTTATGGTTCCTTGGGTCGTATTTGATGTCCAGGAAAAAAATCATGCGATCCGTTATAGGCTCCGTACCAAGGCCTCCGGCCTGAACCATGGCAGGCGATAATACGGGCACGACTGGCGAAATTCCAGTTTAATTGCCATATAATGCGAAAAATGTAACTTGATCATTTCGAAGCGTTGGTTATGGTTCCTTGGGTCGTATTTGATATCCCGAAAAAATATCATGCAATCCGGTACTGGCTCCGTACCAATGCCTCTGGCCTGGACCATGGTAGGCGATAATACAGGCACGACTGGGGGAATTCCAATTTAATGTCCATAAAATTCCAAAAATGTAGTTTGATCATTTCGATGTGTTGGTTATGGTTCCTTGGGTCATATTTAATGTCCTGGACAAATATCATGCGATCCGGTACTAGCTCTGTACCAAGGCGTCCAGCCTGGACCATGGCAGGCGATAATACAGGCACGACTGGCGCAATTCCAGTTTAATTGCCATAAAATTCCAAAAAATGTAACTTGATCATTTCGAATCGTTTGTTATGGTTCCTTGGGTCGTATTTGATGTCCCGGACAAATATCATGTGATCAAGTACCGGCTCCGTACCAAGGCGTACGGCCTGGACCATGGCCGACAATAATACAGGCACAACTTGATGAATTCCAGTGTAATTGCCATAAAATGCCAAAAATGTAACTTGATCATTTCGAATCGTTTGTTATTGTTCCTTTGGTGGTATTTGATGTCCCGGACAAATATCATGTGATCCGGTACCGGCTCTGTACCAAGGCGTCCGGCCTGGACCATGGATGGCGATAATACAGGCACGACTTGCGGAATTCTAGTTTAATTGCCATAAAATGCAAAAAATATAACTTGATCATTTCGAAACATTTGTTATGGTTCTTTGGGTCGTATTTAATGTCCCGGACAAATATCATGTGATCCGGTACCGGCTCTGTACCAAGGTGTCCGGCATGGACCATGGCAGGCGATAATACAGGCACGACTGGCGGAATTCCAGTTTAATTGCCATAAAACTCCAAAAATGTAACTTGATCATTTCGAAGCGTTGGTTATGAATCCTTCGATTGTATTTGATGTCCTGGAAATGTATCATGCGATTCGGTACCGGCTAAGTACCAAGGCGTCCGGCCTGGACCATGGAAGGCGATAATGTAGGCACGACTTGGTGGAATTCTAGTCTAATTGCCATAAAATGCCCAAAAAATGTAACTTGATCATTTCGAAACATTGGTTATGGTTCCTTGGGTCGTATTTGTTGTCCCGGAGAAATATCATGTGTATCCGGTACCGGCTCCGTACCAAGGTGTCCGGCCTGGACTATGGCAGGCAATAATACAGGCACGACTGGCGGAATTCCTTTTAAATTGCCATAAAATTCCAAAAAATGTAACTTGATAATTTCGAAGAGTTGGTTGTGAATCTTTGGGTTGTATTTGATGTACCGGATAAATATCATACAATTCGGTACCGGCAACGTACCAAGGCGTCCGGCCTGGACCATGTAAGGCAATAATGCAGGCACAACTTTGCGGAATTCCAATTTAATTGCCATAAAATGCCAAAAAATGTAACTTGATCCTTTCGATGTGTTGGTTATGGTTTCTTAGGTATTCGATATCCCGGAAAAATATCATGCAATCCGGTACCGACTCCGTATCAAGGCGTCCGGCCTGGACCATGGCAGGCGATAATACATCCACGACTGACAGAATTCCAGTTTCATTGCCATAATGCCAAAAAATGTAACTTGATCATTTCGAAGCGTTCGTTATGGTTCCTTGGGTCATATTTAATGTCCCGGACAAATATCATGCAATCTGGTACCGGCTCCATACCAAGGCGTCCGGCCTGGACCATGGCAGGCGATAATACATGCACGACTGGCGGAATTCCAGTTTAACTGGCATAAAATGCCAAAAATGTAACTTAATCATTTCGAGGCGTTGGTTATGGTTCCTTGGATATTATTTGATGTCCCGGACAAATATAATGTGATGCGGTACCGGCTTCGTACCAAGGCGTCCAGCTTGGACCATAGAAGGCAATAATACAGGCACGGCTGGCGGAATTCCAGTCTAATTGCCATAGAATGCCAAAAACTGTAACTTGATCATTTCGAAGTGTTGGTTATGGTTCCTTGGGTCGTATTTTATGTCCCGAAGAAATATCATGCGATCGCGTACCGGCTCCATACCAAGGCCTCCGGCCTGGACCATGGCAGGCGATTATACAGGCACGACTGGCGAAAATCCAGATTATTTGCCATAAAATGCCAAAAAATGTAACTTGATCATTTCGAAGCGTTGGTTATGGTTCCTTGGGTCCTATTTGATATCCCGGACAAATATCATGCGATCTGGTACTGGCTCCATACCAAGGCGTCCGGCCTGGACCATGGCAGGCGATAATACATGCACGACTGGCGAAATTCCAGTTTAACTGGCATAAAATGCCAAAAAATGTAACTTAATCATTTCGAGGCGTTGGTTATGGTTCCTTGGGTCGTATTTGATGTCCCGGACAAATATAATCTGATCTGGTACCGGCTTCATACCAAGGCGTCCAGCTTGGACCATAGCAGGCAATAATACAGGCACGGCTGGCGGAATTCCAGTCTAATTGCCATAGAATGCCAAAAAATGTAACTTGATCATTTCGAAGTGTTGGTTATGGTTCCTTGGGTCGTATTTTATGTCCCGAAGAAATATCATGCGATCGTGTACCGGTTCCATACCAAGGCGTCCGGCCTGGACCATGGCAGGCGATTATACAGGCACGACTGGCGAAAATCCAATTTAATTGCCATAAAATGCCAAAAAATGTAACTTGATCATTTCGAAGCGTTGGTTATGGTTCCTTGGGTAATATTTTATGTCCCGAACAAATATCATGGGATTCGGTACCGGCTCCATACCAAGACGTCCGACCTGGATCATGGTAGGCGATAATACAGGCACGACTGGCGGAATTCCAATTTAATTGCCATAAAATGCCAAAAATATAACTTGATCATTTCGATGCCTTGGTTAATCTTCCTTGGGTCATATTTAATGTCCCGGACAAATATAATGCGATCCGGTACCGACTCCGTACCAAGGCGTCCGGCTTGGACCATGGTAGGTGATAATACATGCACGACTGGCGGAATTCCAGTTTAATTGCCATAAATTACCAAAAAATGTAATTTGATCATTTGGAAGTGTTGGTTATGGTTCCTTGGGTCGTATTTGCTGTCCTGGATAAAATCATGCGATCCGGTACCGGCTCCATACCAAGGCGTCCGGCCTGGACCATGGCAGTCGATAATACATGCACGACTGAAGGAATTCTAGTTTAATTTCCATAAAATGCCGACCATGGCAAGCGATAATACATGCACGACTGACGAAATTCCAGTTTAATTGCCATAAAATACCAAAAAAATGTAACTTGATCATTTCGAAGCGTTTGTTATGGTTACTTGGGTCATATTTTATGTCCCGGAAAAATATCATGCGATCCGGTACCGGCTCCGTACCAAGGCGTCTGGCCTGGATCATAGCAGGTAATAATACAGGCACGGCTGGCGGAATTCCAGTCTAATTGCCATAGAATGCCAAAAAATGTAACTTGATCATTTCGAAGTATTGGTTATGGTTCCTTCGGTCGTATTTTATGTCCCGGAGAAATATCATACGATCGGGTACCGGCTCCGTACCAAGGCGTCCGACGTGGACCATGGCAGGCGATTATACAAGCACGACTGGCGAAATTCCAGTTTAATTGCCATAAAATGCCAAAAAATGTAACTTAATAATTTCAAAGCGTTGGTTATGGTTCCTTGGGTTGTCTTTGATGTCCCGGACAAATATCATGAGATCCAGTACCGGCTCCGTACCAAGGCGTCTGTCCTGGACCATGGCACGCGATAATATATGCACGACTAGCGGAATTCCAGTTTAATTGCCATAAAATGCCAAAAAAATGTAATTTGATCATTTAGAAGTGGTTGGTTATGGTTCTGTGGGTCGTATTTGATGTCCTGAAGAAATATCATGTGATTCGGTACCGGCTCCGTACCAAGGCGTCCGACCTTGACTATTGCAGGCAAAAATACAGGCACGACTGGCGGATTTCCAGTTTAATTGCCATAAAATTCCAAAAAATCTAACTTGATCATTTCGAAGCATTGGTTATGAATCCTTGTTTTATTTGATGTCCCGGACAAATATCATGTGATTCGATACTGGCTACGTACCAAGGCGTTCGGCCTGGACCATGGAAGGCGATAATGCAGGCACGACTTGGCGGAATTCTAGTTTAATTGCCATAAAATGCCAAAAAATGTAACTTTATCCTTTAGAAGAGTTGGTTATGGTTTCCTGGGTTATATTTTATGTCCCGGACAATTATCACGTGATCTAGTACCGGATCCGTACCAAGGTGTCCGGCCTGGACCATGAATGGCGATAATCAGGCACGACTGGCTGAATTCCAGTTTAATTGCCATAAAATGCCAACAAATGTAATTTTATCATTTCGAAGTTTTGGTTATGGTTACTTGGGTAATATTTGATGTCCCGGACAAATATCATGCGATTCGGTAACAGCTATGTACCACGGCGTCCGGCCTGGACCATGGCAGGCGATAATACAGGCACGACTTGGCGGAATTTTAGTTTAATTGCAATAAATGCAAAAAAATGTAACTTGATCATTTCGAAGTTTTGGTTATGGTTACTTGGGTAATATTTGATGTCCCGGACAAATATCATGTGATTCGGTAGTGGCTACATACCACAGCGTCCGGCCTGGACCATGGTAGGCGATAATATAGGCACGACTTGGCGGAATTCAAGTTTAATTGCCAGAAAATGTGACTTGATCATTTTGAAGAGTTGGTTATGGTTCCTTGGGTTGTATTTGATTTCCTGAAAAAATATCATGCAATCCGGTACCGGCTCCATACCAAGGCGTTCGACCTGGAGCATGGATGGCGATAATACATGTACGACTAGCGGAATTACAGATTAATTGCCATAAAATGCCAAAACATGTTACTTGATCATTTCGAAGCGTTGGTTATGGTTCCTTTGGTCATATTTAATGTCCCGAAGAAATATCATGTGACCCGGTAACGGCTTCGTACCAAGGTGTGCGGCATGGACCATGGCAGGCGATAATACAGGTACGACTGGCAGAATTCCAGTTTAATTGCCATAAAATGCCAAAAAATGTAACTAGATCATTTCGAAGCGTTGGTTATGGTTCCTTGGGTTATATTTGATATCCCGGACAAATATGATGTGATTCGGTACCGGCTCCATACCAAGGCGTCCGGCCTGGTCAATGGCAGGCGATAATACATGCACGACTGACGGAATTCCAGTTTAATTGCCATAAAATGCCAAAAAATTAACTTGATCATTTTGAAGCGTTGTTTATAGTTACTTTGGTCGTATTTGATGTCCCTAATAAATATCATGAGATCCGGTACCGGCTCTGTACCAAGGCGTCCGGCCTGGACCATGGCAGGCGATAATACATGCACGACTGGCGGAATTCCAGTTTAATTGCCATAAAATGCCAAAGAATGTAGTTTGATCATTTCGAAGCGGTTGGTTACGGTTCCGTGGGTCTTATTTGATGTCCTAAAGAAATATCATGCGATCGGGTACTGGCTTTATACCAAGGCGTCTGACCAGGACCATGGCAGGCGATAATAGAGGTACGATAGGCGGAATTCCAGTTTAATTGCCATAAAATGCCAAAAAATGTAACTTTATCATTTCAAAGCATTTTTTATGGTCCCTTGAGTCGTATTTGATGTCCAGGAAAAATATCATGCGATCCGGTACCGGCTTTGTAACAAGGCGTCCGGCCTGGATCATGGCAGGCGCTAATACAAGCACGACTTGCGGAATTCCAGTTTAATTGCTATAAAATGCCAAAAATGTAACTTGATATTTTCGAAGCGTTGGTTATGGTTCCTTGGGTGATATTTAATGTCCCACACAAATATGATGACACCCGGTACCGGCTTCTTACCAAGGCGTCTGGCCTGGACCATGGCAGGCGATAATACAGGCATGACTGTCGGAATTCCTGTTTAATTGCTTAAAATGCCAAAAAATATAAGTTGATCATTTCAAAGCGTTAGTTATGGTTCCTTGGGTCATATATTATATCCCGGACAAATATCATGTGATCCGGTACCGACTCCGTTCCAAGGCGTCCGGCCTGGTTCATGGAAAGCGATAATACATGCACGACTGACAGAATTCCAGTTTAATTGCCATAAAATGCCAAAAAATGTAACTTGATAATTTTGAAGCGTTGGTTATGGTTCCTTGGGTCGTATTTGATGTCCTAGAAAAATATCATGTGATCCGGTAACGGATCCAAACGGCGTTCGGCCTAGACCATGGCAGGCAATAGTACAGGCACGACTGGCGGAATTCCAGTTGAATTGCCATAAAATGCCAAAAAATATAACTTGATCATTTTAAAGTGTTGGTTATCGTTCTTTGTGTAGTATTAGATGTATCGGACAAATATCATGTGATTCAGTACCGGCTCCGTAACAAGGAGTCCGACCTGGACCACGGGAGGCGATAATACAGGCATGGCTGGCGCAATTCCAGTTTAATTGCCATAAAATGACAAAAAATGTAACTTCATCATTTCAAAGTTTTGGTTATGGTTCCTTGGGTCATATTTTATGTACCGAACAAATATCATGCAATTCAGTACCGCCTACGTACCACGGCATCCAGCCTGGACCATGGCAGGCAATAATACAAGCACGACTTGCGGAATTCCAGTTTAATTGCCATTAAATGCCAAAAAATGTAACTTGATCATTTCGAAGAGTTGGTTATGGTTCCTTGGGTTGTATTTGATGTCCTGGTAAAATATCATGCGATCCAGTACCTGCTCCATAACAAGGCGTCCGGCCTGGACCATGGATGCGATAATAGAGGTACGACTAGCGGAATTCTAGTTTAGTTGCCAAAAAATGTAACTTAATCATTTTGAGGTGTTGGTTATGGTTCCATGGGTCTTATTTGATGTCCCAGACAAATATCATGCGATCCGGTACTGGCTCCGTACCAAGGCGTCCAGCCTGGACCATGGCAGACGATAATACAGGCACGACTGGCGGAATTCTAGTTTAATTAGCATAAAATGCCAAAAAATATAACTTGATCATTTCGAAGCGTTGGTTATGGTTTCTTGGGTTGTATTTGAAGTCCCGAAAAAATATCATGCGATCCGGTATCAGGTCCATACCAAGGCGTCCGTCCTGGACCATGGTAGGCGATAATACAGGCACGACTGTCGGAATTCCTGTTTAATTTCTATAAAATGCCAAAAAAATGTAACTTGATCATTTCAAAGCGTTAGTTATGGTTCCTTGGGTCATATTTGATATCCCGGACAAATATCATGCGATCCGATACCGGCTCCGTACCAAGGCGTCCGACTGGACCATGACAGGCGATAATACATGCACGACTGACAAAATTCCAGTTTCATTGCCATAATATGCCAAAAAATGTAACTTGATCATTTCGAAGCGTTGGTTATGGTATCTTGGGTCATATTTTATGTCCCGGACAAATATCATGGGATTCGGTACCGGCTCCATACCAAGGCGTCCGTCCTGGACTATGGCAGGCGATAATACATGCACGACTGATGGAATTCCAGTTTAATTGCCATAAAATGCCAAAACAATTAACTTGATCATTTTGAAGTGTTGGTTATAGTTCCTTGGGTCGTATTTGATGTCCTGAAAAAATATCATGAGATCCGGTACCGGCTCCGTACCAAGGCGTCCGGGCTGGACCATGCCAGGCGATAATACATGCACGACTGGCAGAATTCCAGTTTAATTGCCATAAAATGCCAACAAATGTAATTTGATCATTTCGAAGCGTTGTTTATGGTTCCGTGGGTCATATTGATGTCCCGAAAAAATATCATGACATCCGGTAACGATTGTGTACCAAGGCGTCCGGTCTGGACCATGGCAGGCGATAATACAGGCACGACTGGCGGAATTCCAGTTTAATTGGCATAAAATGCCAACAAATGTAACTTAATCATTTTGAGGCGTTGGTTATGCTTCCTTGGGACGTATTTAATATCCCGGACAAATATCATGGGATATGGTACCGGCTCCGTACCAAGGCGTCCGACTTGGACCATGGCAGGTGATAATACATGCACGACTGACGGAATTACAGTTTAATTACCATAAAATGCAAAAAAAATGTAAATTGATCATTTCAAAGCTTTGGTTATGGTTCCTTGGGTTGTATTTGATGTCCCGGAAAATATCATGCGATCCGGTATCGGCTCCATACCAAGGCGTCCGGCCTGGACCATGGATGGCGATAATACATGCACGACTAGCGGAATTCTAGTTTAATAGCAATAAAATGCCACAAGATGTAACTTGATCATTTCCAAGCGTTGGTTATGGTTCCTTGGGTCTTATTTGATGTCCCGGACAAAGATCATGGGATTTGGTGCTGGCTCCGTATCAAGGAGTCCGACCTGGACCATGGCAGGCAATAATACAGGCATGACTGGCGGAATTCAAGTTTAATTGCCAGAAAATGCCAAAATATGTAACTTGATGATTTCGAAGCGTTGGTTATGGTTACTTGGGTCATATTTGATGTCCACGAAAAATATCATGCGATCCGGTATAGGCTCCATGACAAGGCGTCCGACCTGGACCATGGTAGGCGATAGTAGAGGCACGACTGGCGGAATTCCAGTTTAATTGCCATAAAATACCAAAAATGTAACTTGATCATTTCAAAGAATTGGTTATGGTTCCTTGTGTCGTATTTGATGTCCCGGAGAAATACCAAGCTATCTGGCACCGGCTCTATACCAAGGCGTCCAGTCTGGACCATGGCAGGCGATAATACAGACACGAGTGGCGGAATTCCAGTTTAATTGCTATAAAATGCAAAAAAATGTAACTTGATCATTTCGAAACGTTGGTTATGGTTCCTTGTGTCGTATTTGATGTCCCGGAGAAATATCATGCCACAATCCACGTTGGTCCATGCCCCGAGTCGATCGGCGGACCGGCTCAACACCATTCCACATCCGACCAGAGCGCATCGCCGACCCCTATCTGCTTCTATCCCGATAATTTCAAGCACTCTTTGACTTTCTTTTCAAAGACCTTTTCATCTTTCCCTCGCGGTACTTGTTCTCTATCGGTCTCTCGCTCGTATTTAGCCTTGGACGGAATTTCCAGTTTAATTGCCATAAAATGCCAAAAAATTTAACTTGATCATTTTGAGGCATTGGTTATGGTTCCTTGTGTCGTATTTGATGTCTTGGACAAAGATCATGATATTTGCTACTGGCTCCATACCAAGGAGTCCGACCTGCACCATGGCAGGCGATAATACAGGCATGACTGGCGGAATTCAAGTTTAATTGCCAAAAAATGCCAAAATATGTAACTTGATCATTTCGAAGCGTTGGTTATGGTTCCTTGGGTCAAATTTGATGTCCCGGGAAAATATTATGCGATTCGGTACCGGTTACGTGCCACGGCGTCGGGCC
>ML307680.1:0-14302 GCA_005239505.1 Nicotiana paniculata | reverse complement strand
CTTGACCATTTCGAAGAGTTGGTTATGGTTCCTTGGGTTTTATTTGATGTCCCAGAAAAATATCATGCGATCCGGTATCGGATCCATACCAAGGCGTCCGGCCTGGACCATGGATGGCGATAATACAGGCACGACTAGCGGAATTCTAATTTAATAGCCATAAAATGCCAAAAGATGTAACTTGATCGTTTCGAAGCATTGGTTATGGTTCCTTGGGTCGTATTTGATGTCCCGGACAAATATCATGCTATCCGGTACCAGCTCTGTACCAAGGCGTCCAGTCTGGACTATGGCAGGCGATAATACAGGCACGAGTGGCGGAATTCAAGTTTAATTACAATAAAATGCAAAAAAATGTACTTGATCATTTCGAAGCGTTGGTTATGATTCCTTGTGTCGTATTTTATGTCCCGGAGAAGTATCATGCTATACAGTACCGGCTCCGTACCAAGGCGTCCGGCATGGACTGTTGCAGGCGATAATAAAGGCACGGCTGGCGAAATTCCAGTTTAATTGCCATAAAATTCAAAAAAATGTAACTTGATCATTTCAAAGCATTGGTTATGGTTCCTTGGGTTGTATTTGATGTCCCGTACAAATATCATGTGATCCAGTACCGGCTACGTACCAAGACGTCCGGCCTAGACCATGGCAGGCGACAATACAGGAACGACTTGGCGGAATTCTAGTTTAATATCCATAAAATTCCAAAAAAATGTAACTTGATTGTTTTAAATAGTTGGTTATGGTTTCTTGGGTTGTATTTGATGTCCCAGAAAAATATCATGCGGTCCGTTACCGGCTCTGTACCAAGGTGTCCGGCCTGGACCATGGCAGGCGATAATATAGGCACGACTGGCGGAATTCCAGTTTAATTGCCATAAAATGCAAAAAAAATGTAATTTTATCATTTCGAAGCGTTGGTTATGGTTACTTGTGTTGTATTTGATGTCCCGGACAAATATCATGTGATTCGGTATCGGCTCCATACCAAGGCATCCGGCCTGGACCATGGTAGGCGATAATAGAGGCACGACAAGCAAAATTCCAATTTAATTGCCATAAAATGCCAAAACAATGTAACTTGATCATTTTGAAGCATTGGTTATGGTTCCTTAGGTCGTATTTGATGTCACGGAGAAATATCACGCAATCCGGTACCGGCTCCGTACCAAGGCGTCTGGACTGGACCATGGCAGGCGATAATAGAGGCACGACTGGCGGAATTCCAGTTTAATTGCCATAAAATGCCAAAAAATGTAATTTGATCATTTCTAAGCATTGGTTATGGTTCCTTGGGTATAATTTGATGACTTGGATAAATATCATGCTCTCCAGTACCGGCCGCATGCCAAGGCGTCCAGTCTGGACCATGGCAGGCGATAATACAGGCACGACTTGCGAAATTCCAGTTTCATTTCCATAAAATGCAAAAAAAATGTAACTTGATCATTTTGAAGCATTGGTTATGGTTACTTGTGTCGTATTTGATGTACCTGACAAATATCATGCTATCTGGTAACAACTCCATACCAAGGCGTCCGGCCTGGACCATGGCAGGCGATAATACAGGCACGACTGGCGGAATTCCAGTTTAATTGCCATAAAATACCAAAAAATGTAACTTGATCATTTCAGAACATTGGTTATGGTTCCTCTGGTTGTATTTGATGTCCCAGTAAAATATCATGTGATCCGGTACCGTCNACTTGATCATTTCGAAGAGTTGGTTATGGTTACTTGGGTCGTATTTGATGTTCCGGAAAAATATTATGGGATCCGGTACCGGCTCCATACCAAGGTGTCCGGCCTGGACCATGGATGGCGATAATACATGCACGACTAGCGGAATTCCAGTTTAATTGTCATAAAATGTAATTTGATCATTTCGAAGCATTGGTTATGGTCCCAAGGGTCATATTTGATGTCCCGGACAAATATCATGCGATCCCATACCAGCTCCGTACCAAGGCGTCCGGCCTGGACCATGGCAGGCGATATTACAGGCACGACTAGTGGAATTCCAGTTTAATTGCCATAAAATGCCAAGCAAATGTAACTTGATCATTTCGAAGAGTTGGTTATGGTTACTTGGGTCGTATTTGATGTCCTGGACAAATATCATGCGATCCGGTACCGGCTCCATACCAAGGTGTCCGGCCTGAACCTTGGATGGTAATAATACAAGCACGACTGGCTGAATTCCAATTTAATTGCCATAAAATGTAACTTGATCATTTCGAAACGTTGGTTATGGTTCCTTGGGTGGTATTTGATGTCCAAGACAAATATCATTTTATCCGGTACCGGCTCCATACCAAGGTGTCCGGCCTGGACCATGGATGGTGATATTACATGCACGACTGGCGGAATTCCAGTTTAATTGCCATAAAATGTGACTTGATCATTTCGAAGCGTTGGTTATGGTTACTTGTGTCGTATTTGATGTCCCGCAAAAGTATCATGCTATCCGATACCGGCTCCGTACCAAGGCGTCCGGCCTGGACCTTGCCAGGCGATAATACAGGCACCACTGACAGAATTCCAGTTTAATTGCCATAAAATGCCAAAACATGTAACTTGATCATTTCGAAGTGTTGGTTATGGTTCTTTGGGTCGTATTTGATGTCCCGGAGAAATATCATGCGATCCGGTATCGGCTTCGTACCAAGGCGTCCGGCCTGGGCTATGGAAGGCGATAATACAAGCACGGCCGGCGGAATTCCAGTTTAATTGCAATAAAATTCCAAAAAATGTAACTTGATCATTTCAAAGCGTTGGTTATGAACCCTTGGGTTGTATCTTATGTCCCGGACCAATATCATGCGATTCGGTACCGGCTACGTACCAAGGCGTCTGGCCTGGATCATGGAAGGCGATAATGGAGGCACGACTTGGCAGAATTCTAGTTTAATTGCCATAAAATGCCAAAAAATCCTTTTGAAGAGTTGGTTATAGTTTCTTGGGTTGTATTTGATGTGCCGGAAAAATATTATGCGATCCGGTACCAGATCCGTACCAAGGCGTCCGATATGGACCATGGATGGCGCTAATACAGGCACGACTGGCTGAATTCCAGTTTAATTGCCATAAAATGCCAAAAAATGTAACTTGATCATTCCGTAGCATTGGTTATGGTTCCTTGGATCGTATTTGATGTCTCGAAAAAATGTCATGAGACCAGGTACCGAATCCGTACCAAGGCATCCGGGCTGGACCATGGCATGCGATAATCCATGCACGACTGGCGGAATTCCAGTTTAATTGCCATAAAATGCCAAAAAATGTAACTTGATTATTTCAAAGCGTTAGTTATGGTTCCTTGGGTCATATTTGATGTCCCAGTCAAATATCATGCGATCCGGTACCGCCTTCGTACCAAGGCGTCCGGCCTGGACCATGGCAGGTGATAGTACAAGCACGACTGGTGAATTCCAATTTAATTGCCATAAAATGCCAAAACATGTAACTTGATCAGTTTGAAGCGTTGGTTATAGTTCCTTGTGTTGAATTTGATTTCCCAGAAAAATATCACGCGATCCGATACTGGCTCTGTACCAAGGCATCCGGCCTGGACAATGGCAGGCCATAATAGAGGCACGACTGACGGAATTCCAGTTTAATTGCCATAAAATGCCAAAAAATGTAACTTGATCATTTCAAAGTGTTGGTTATGGTTCCTTGGGTCGTATTTGATGTCTCGGAGAAATATGATGCGATCCGGTACCAGCTCCGTACCAAGGCATCCGTCCTGGACCATGGCAGGCGATATTACAGGCACGGCTAACGGAATTCCAGATTAATTGCCATAAAATGCCAAAAAATGTAACCTGATCATTTCGAAGAGTTGGTTATGGTTACTTGGGTCGTATTTGATGTCCCGGAAAAATATCATGCGATTCGGTATCGGCTCCATACCAAGATGTCCGGCCTGGACCATGGATAGCGATAATAAAGGCACGACTGGCGGAATTCCAGTTTAATTGCCATTAAATGTAACTTGATCATTTCGAAGCGTTGGTCATGGGTACTTGGGTCATATTTGATGTCCCAGACAAATATCATCCGATCCGGTACCAGCTCCGTACCAAGGCGTCCGGCCTGGACCATGGCAGGCGATATTACAAGCACGACTAGCGGAATTCCAGTTTAATTGCCATAAAATTCCAAAAAATGTAACTTGATCATTTCGAAGAGTTAGTTATGGTTACTTGGGTCGTATTTGATGTCCCAGACCGATATCATGAAATCCAGTACCTGCTCCATACCAAGGTGTCCTGCCTGGACCATGGATGGTGATAATACATGCACGACTGGCGGAATTCCAGTTTAATTGCCATAAAGTGTAACTTGATCATTTCGAAGGGTTGGTTATGGTTCCTTGGGTCATATTTGATGTCCCGGACAAATATCTTGGGATCTGGTACCGGCTCCGTACCAAGGAGTCCGGCCTGGACACTGGAAGGCGATAATACAGGCACGACTAGCAAAATTCCAATTTAATTGCCATAAAATGCCAAAACATGTAACTTGATCATTTCGAAGAATTGGTTATGGTTCCTTGGGTCGTATTTGATGTCCGGACAAATATCATGCAATCTGGAACTGGCTCCGTACAAAGGCGTCCGGTCTGGACCATGGCAGGCGATAATACAGGCACGACTGGCAGAATTCCAGTTTAATTGCCATAAAATGCCAAAACATGTAACTTGATCATTTCGAAGTGTTGGTTATGGTTCCTTGGGTCGTATTTGATGTCCCGGAGAAATATCATGTGAGCCGGTACCGGCTACGTACTAAGGCGTGCGGCCTGGATCATGGAAGGCGATAATGCAGGCACGACTTGGCAGAATGCTAGTTTAATTGCCATAAAATCCATAAAATCCTTTAGAAGAGTTGGTTATGGTTTCATGGGTTGTATTTGATGTCCCGGACAAATATTATGTGATCTAGTACCAGATCCGTACCAAGGCATCCGACATGGACCATGGATGGCGATAATGCAGGCACGACTGGCTGAATTCCAGTTTAATTGCCATAAAATACCAAAAATATAACTTGATCATTCCGTAGCATTGGTTATGGTTCCTTGGGTCATATCTGATGTCCTGGAAAAATATTATGTGATCCGGTACAGGCTCCGTACCGAGGCGTCCGGCCTAGACCATGGCAGGCGGTAATACAGGCACAACTGGCGGAATTCCTATTTAATTGCCATAAAATGCCAAAAAAGTAACCCTATCATTTCAAAGTGTTGGTTATGGTTCCTTGGGTCGTATTTGATGTCTTGGAAAAATATCATGTTATCTGGTACCGGCTCCGTACCAAGGCGTCTGGCTAGGACTATGGTAGGCGATAGTACATGCAAGACTAGCAAAATTCCAGTTTCATTGATCCGGTACCGGCACCGTAGCAAGGCGTCCGGCCTGGACCATGGCAAGTGATAATACAGGCACGATTGGCTGAATTCAAGTTTAATTTCTATAAAATGCCAAAAAATGTAACTTGATCATTTAGAAGCGTTGGTTATGGTTCTTTGGGTCGTATCTGATGTCCCAAAAAAATATCATGAGATCCACTACCGGCTCCGTACCAAGGCGTCCGGACTAGACCATGGCAGGCGATAATACATGCATGACTGGCAGAATTCCAGTTTAATTGCCATAAAATGCCAAAAAATGTAAATTAATCATTTTGAAGCGTTGGTTATTGTTCCTTGTGTCATATTTGATGTCTCGGACAAATATCATGAGATTTGGTACCGGCTCTGTACCAAGGATCCGACATGGACCATGGAAGGCGATAATACAGGCATGACTAGCGGATTTCAAGTTTAATTGCCAAAAATGCCAAAAAATGTGACCTTATCATTTCGAAGCGTTGGTTATGGTTCCTTGGGTAATATTTCATATCATGGGCAATGTCATGAGACCCGGTACCGGCTCCGTATCAAGGCGTCCGGCCTGGACCATGGCAGGCGATAATACAGGCACAACTGTCGGAATTCCAGTTTAATTGCCATAACAAGCCAAAAAAATGTAACTTGATCATTTCAGAGCGTTGGTTATGGTTCCGTGGGTCCTATTTGATATCCTGGAGAAATATCATGCAATCCAGTATCGCCTCTGTACCAAGGGGTCCTGCCTGGACCATGGCAGGTGATAACAGAGGCACGACTAAATGAATTCCAGTTTAATTGCCATAAAATGCCAAAAAATGTAACTTGATCATTTCGAAGCCTTGGTTATGGTTCCTTGGATCGTATTTGATGTCCACTACAAATATCATGTGATCCGTAATCGTCTCCGTACTAAGGCGTCCGGTCTCCATGGCAGGCGCTAATACAACACGAGTGGCGGAATTCCAGTTTAATTGCCATAAAATTCCAAAAAATGTAACTTGATCATTTCGAAGCATTTTTTATGGTTCCTTGGGTCATATTTAATATCCCATAAAATATCATGTGACCCGGTACAGGCTCCGTACCAAGGCGTCCGACCTGTACCATGGCAGGCGATAATACAGACACGACTGTCGGAATTCAAGTTTAATTGCCATAAAATTCGAAAAATATGTAACTTGATCATTTCAGAGAGTTGGTTATGGTTCCGTGGGTCGTATTTGATGTCCTGGAGAAACATCATGCAATCCGGTACCAGCTCTGTACCAAGGCGTCCGGCCTAGACCATGGCAGACGATAATAGAGGCACGACTGACGGAATTCCAGTTTAATTGCCATAAAATGCAGAAAATTATAACTTGATGATTTCGAAGCGTTGGTTATGGTTCCTTGGGTCGTATTTGATGTCCAGGAAAAATATCATGCGATCCAAGTCTCCATACCAAGGCGTCCGGCCTGTACCATGGCAGGCGATAATACAGGCACGACTGTCGGAATTCCAGTTTAATTGCCATAAAATGCCAAAAATATGTAACTTGATCATTTCAGAGAGTTGTTTATGGTTCCGTGGGTCGTATTTGATGTCCTGGAGAAATATCATGCAGTCCGGTACCATCTCTGTACCAAGGCGTCCGGCCTGGATCATGGCAGGAGATAATAGAGGCACGACTGACAGAATTCTAGTTTAATTGCCATAAAATGCAGAAAATTATAACTTGATGAATTTGAAGCGTTGGTTATGGTTCCTTGGGTCGTATTTGATGTCCAGGACAAATATCATGCGATCCGGTACCGGCTTCGTACCAAGGCGTCCGGCCTGGACCATGGCAGGCGCTAATACATGCACGACTGGTAGAATTCTAGTATAATTGCCATAAAATGCCAAAAAATGTAACTTGATCATTTCGAAGCGTTGGCTATGGTTCCTTGGGTCATATTTCATATCCAGGACAATATCATGCGACCTGGTTCCGGCTTCGTACCAAGGCGTCCGGCCTGTACCATGGCACGCGATAATAGGCACCACTATCGGAATTCCATTTTAATTTCCATAAAAGGCCAAAAATATGTAACTTGATCATTTCAGAGCATTGGTTATGGTTTTGTGGGTCGTATTTGATGTCCTGGAGAAATATCATGCGATCCGGTACCGGCTCTGTACCAAGGCGTCCGGCCTGGACCATGGCAGGCGATAATAGAGGCACGACTGACGGAATCCTACTTTAATTGCCATAAATTGCCAAAAACTGTAACTTCATCGTTTCGAAGCGTTGATTGTGGTTCCTTGGGTCATATTTGATGTCCCGGACAAATATCATGTGACTCGATACCGGATCCGCACCAAGGCGTCCGGCCTGGACCATGGCAGGCGATAATACACGCACAACTGACGAAATACCAGTTTAATTGCCATAAAATGCCAAAAAATGTAACTTGCTCATTTCCAAGCGTTGGTTATGGTTCCTTGGGTCGTATTTGATGTCACGGACAAATATCATACTATCCGATACCGGCTCCATACCAAGGTGTCCGGCCTGGCTCATGGCAGGCGATAATACAGGCACGACTGGCGGAATTCCAGTTTAATTGCCATAAAATGCCGAAAACTGTAACTTAATCATTTCGAAGCGTTGTTTATGGTTCCTTTGGTCATGTTTGATGTCCCAAACAAATATTATGCGATCCGATACCAGCTCCATACCAAGGCGTCCAGCCTAGACCATGGCAGGCGATAATACAGGCACGACTGGCAGAATTCCAGTATAATTGCCATAAAATGCCAAAAAATGTAACTTGATCATTTCGAAGCATTGTTTACGGTTCCTTTGGTCGTATTTGATGTCTCGGTCAAATATCATGCGATCTGGTACCGGCTCCGTACAAAGTCCTCCGGCCTGGACCATGGCAGGCGATAATACAGGCACGACTGTTAGAATTCCAGTTTAGTTGCCATAAAATGCCAAAAATATGTAACTTGATCATTTCAGAGTGTTGGTTATGGTTCCATGGTTCGTATTTTGATGTCGTGGAGAAATATCATGTGATCCGGTACCGGCTCTGTACCAAGGCGTCCGGCCTGGACCATGGCAGGCGATAATAGAGGCATGGCTGACGGAATTCTAGTTTCATTGCCATAAAATGCCAAAAAATATAACTTGATCATTTTGAATTATTGGTTATGGTTCCTTGGGTCATATTTTGATGTCCAGGACAAATATCATGCGATCCGATATCGGCTCCGTACCAAGGCGTCCGGCCTAGACAACGGCAGGCGCTAATACAGGCACGACTAGCGGAATTCCAGTTTAATTGCCATAAAATGCCAAAAAACGTAACTTGATCATTTTGAAGTATTGGTTAGGGTTCCTTGGGTCGTATTTGATGTCCCGGACAAATATCATGTTATCCGATACCGGCTCCATACCAAGGCGTCCGGCCTGGACCATGGCAGGCGATAATACAGGCACGACTAGCGGAATTCCAGTTTAATTGCCATAAAATGCCAAAAAACGTAACTTGATCATTTTGAAGTATTGGTTAGGGTTCCTTGGGTCGTATTTGATGTCCCGGACAAATATCATGTTATCCGATACCGGCTCCATACCAAGGCGTCCGGCCTGGACCATGGCAGGCGATAATACAGGCAAGACTGGCAGAATTCCAGTTTAATTACAAAAAAATGTAACTTGATCATTTTGAAGCGTTGGTTATGGTTCCTTGGATCGTATGTAATGTCCCAGACAAATATCATATGATTTGGTACCGGATCCATACCAAGGCCTCCGGCCTGGACCATGGCAGGCGATAATACAGGCACGACTGTCAGAATTCCAGCTTAATTGCCATAAAATGCCAAAAAATATGTAACTTGATCATTTCGGAGCATTGGTTATGGTTCTATGGGTCGTATTTGATGTCCTGGATAAATATCATGCGATCCGGTACCGGCTCTGTACCAAGGCATCCTGCCTGGACCATGGCAAGCGATAATAGAGGCACGACTGATGGAATTTCAATTCTATTACCATAAAATGCCAAAAAAATATAACTTGATCATTTCGAAGCGTTGGTTATGGTTACTTGGGTCGTATTTGATGTACCGAACAAGTATCGTGCTATCTGGTACCGGCTCCGTACCAAGGCGTCCGGCCTGGACCATGGCAGGCGATAATAGAGGCACGACTGGCGGATTTCCAGTTTAATTGCCATAAAATGCCAAAAAATGTAACTTGATCATTTCGAAGAATTGGTTATGGTTCCTTGGGTCGTATTTAATGTCCCGGACAAATATCATGCGATTCGGTACCGGCTCCGTACCACGGCGTCCGACCTGGACCATGGCAGGCGATAATATAGGCATGACTGACGCAATTCCAGTTTAATTGCCATAAAATGCCAAAAAATGTAACTTGATCATTTCTAAGCATTGTTTATGAATCCTTGGGTTTTATTTGATGTCCCGGACAAATATCATGCGATTCGGTACTGGCTACGTACCACGGCGTCTGGCCTAGACCATGGCAGGCATTAATACATGCATGACTTGCGGAATTCCAGTTTAATTGCCATAAAATTCCAAAAAATGTAACTTGATCATTTCGAAGCATTGTTTATGAATCCTTGGGTTTTATTTGATGTCCCGGACAAATATCATGCGATTCGGTACCAGCTACGTACCAAGTCGTCCGGCCTGGACCATGGAAGGCGATAATGCAGGCACGACTTGGTGGAATTCTAGTTTAATTGCCATAAACTGCCAAAAAATATAACTTTATCCTTTCGAAGAGTTGGTTATGGTTTCTTGGGTTGTATTTGATTTCCAGGACATATATCACGCGATCCGGTATCGGATCCATACCCAGGAGCCCGGCCTGGACCATGGATGGCGATAATACAGGCACGACTGGCTGAATTCCAGTTTAATTGCCAACAAATGTAATTTGATCATTTCGAAGTTTTGGTTATGTTTCCTTGGTTCATATTAATTTCCCAGACAAATATCATGCGATTCGGTACCAGCTACGTACCAAGGCATCCTGTATGGACTATGGCAGGCGATAATACAGGCACGACTTGGCGGAATTCCAGTTTAATTGCAATAAATGCCAGAAAATGTAACTTGATCATTTTGAAGTTTTGGTTATGGTTCCTTGGGTCATATTTGACGTCCTGAAAAAATATCATAGGATTCGGTACCGTCTACGTACCACATCGTCCGGCCTGGACCATGGCAGGCGATAATACATGCATGACCTGGCGTAGTTCAAGTTTAATCGCTAGAAAATGCCAAACAAATGTAACTTGATCATTTCGAAGAGTTGGTTATGGTTCCTTGGGTTGTATTTGATTTCTCGAAAAAATATCATGCGATCCGGTACCGGCTCCATACCAAGGCGTCCGGCCTGGGCTATGGATGGCGATAATACATGCACGGCTGGCGGAATTACAGTTTAATTGCCATAAAATGCCAAAACATGTAATTTGATCATTTCAAAGCGTTGTTTATGGTTCCTTGGGTCATATGTAATGTCCCAGACAAATATCATGCGACCCGGTACCGGCTTCGTACTAAGGTGTCCGGCCTGGACCATGGCAGGCGATAATACATGCACGACTGGCGAAATTCCAGTTTAATTGCCATAAAATCTTAAAAAATGTAGTTTGATCATTTCGAAGCGGTTGGTCATGGTTCTGTGGGTCTTATTTGATGTCCTGGAGAAATATCATGCGATCCGGTACCGGCTTTTTACCAAGGCGTCCGACCTGGACCATGGTAGGCGATAATAGAGGCACGATAGGCGGAATTCCAGTTTAATTGCCATAAAATGCCAAAAAATGTAACGTGATCATTTCGAAGCGTTGGTTATGGTTCCTTGGGTCATATTTAATGTGTCGGACAAATATCATGAGACCCGGTACCGGCTACTTACCAAGGCGTCCGGTCTGGACCATGGCAGGCGATAATATAGGCACGATTGTCGGAATTCCTATTTAATTGCTATAAAATGCCAAAAAATGTAACTTGATCATTTCAACGCATTAGTTATGGTTCCTTGGGTCATATTTATATCCCAGACAAATATCATGCGATCCGGTACCGAATCCGTTCCAAGGCGTCCGGCCTGGACCATGGCAGGCGATAATACATGCACGACTGACGGAATTCCAATTTAATTGCCATAAAATGTCAAAAACTATAAATTGATCATTTCTAAGCGTTGTTTATGGTTCCTTGGGTCGTATTTGATGTCCTAGAAAAATATCATGTGATCCGGTAACGGCTCCATACGGCGTCCGGCCTGGACCACGGCAGGCTATAGTACAGGCACGACTGGCGGAATTCCAGTTTAATTGCCATAAAACGTCAAAAAATTTAACTTGATAATTTCGAAGCATTGGTTATGGTTCGGTGTGTCGTATTTGATGTCTCGGACAAATATCAAGAGATTCGGTACCGGCTCCGTTACAAGGAGTCCGACCTGGACCACGGCAGGCGATAATACAGGCAGGGCTAGCGCAATTCCAGTTTAATTGCCATAAAATGCCAAAAAATGTAACTTGATCATTTCAAAGTTTTGGTTATGGTTCCTTGGGTCATATTTTATGTACCGAACAAATATGATGCAATTTAGTACCGGCTACGTACCACGGCGTCCGACCTGGACCATGGCAGGCAATAATACAAGCACGACTTGCAGAGTTCCAGTTTAATTGCCATAAAATGCCAAAAAATGTAACTTGATCATTTCGAAGCGTTGGTTATGGTTCCTTGGGTCGTATTTGATGTCCCAGAGAAATATCATGTGATCCGGTACCGGCTTCGTACCAAGGCGTCCGGCCTGGACTATGGCAGGCGATAATACAGGCACGACTGGCGGAATTCTAGTTTAATTGAAATAAAGTTCCAAAAAATGTAACTTGATCATTTCAAATCATTTTTTATGAATCCTTGGGTTGTATTTGATGTCCCAGACAAATATCATGCGATTCGGTACTGGCTACGTACCAAGGCGTCCGACCTGGATCATGGAAGGCGATATTGCAGGCACGACTTGGCAGAATTCTAGTTTAATTGCCATAAATTGCCAAAAAATCCTTTGGAAGATTTGGTTATGGTTTCTTGGGTTGTATTTGATGTCCCGGACAAATATCATGTGATCCGGTACCAGATCCGTACCAAGGCGTCCGGCATGGACCATGGATGGCGATAATACATGCACGACTGGCTGAATTCCAGTTTAATTGCCTTAAAGTGCCAAAAAAAGTAACTTGATCATTTCATAGCGTTGGTTATGGTTCCTTGGGTCATATTTGATGTCCCGGACAAATATCATGTGATCCGGTACAGGCTCCGTACCGAGGCGTCCGGCCTGGACCATGGCAGGCGGTAATACAGGCACGACTGGCAGAATTCCAATTTAGTTGCCATAAAATTCCAAAAATGTAACTAGATCATTCCGAAGTGTTGGTTATGGTTCCTTGGGTCGTATTTGATGTCCCTGAGAAATATCATGCGATTCGGTACCGGCTTCGTAGCAAGGCGTCCGGCCTGGACCATGGCAGGTGATAATACAGGCATGATTGGCTGAATTCAAGTTTAATTGCTACAAAATGCCGAAAAATGTAACTTGATCATTTAGAAGCGTTGGTTATGGTTCTTTGGGTCGTATTTGATTTCACGGACAAATATCATGTGATCCAGTACCGACTCCGTACCAAGGCGTCCGGACTGGACCATGGCAGGCGATAATACATGCACGACTGGTAGAATTCCAGTTTAATTGCCATAAAATGCCAAAAAATGTAAACTAATCATTTTGAAGCGTTGGTTATGGTTCCTTGTGCCATATTTGATGTCTCGGAAAAATATCATGAGATTTGGTACCGGCTCCGTACCAAGGATCCGACCTGGACCATGGAATGCGAGAATACAGGCATGATTAGCAGATTTCAAGTTTAATTGCCAAAAAGGCCAAAAAATGTAACTTGATCATTTCGAAGCGTTGGTTATGGTTCCTTGGGTCATATTTCATTTCACGGACAATGTCGTGCGACCCAGTACTGGCTCCGTACCAAGGCGTCCAGCCTGGACCATGGCAGGCGATAATACTGGCACGACTGTCGGAATTCCAGTTTAATTGCCATAACATGCAAAAAAATGTAACTTGATAATTTCGAAGCGTTGGTTATGGTTCCTTGTGTCGTATTTGATGTCCCAGAGAAATATCATGTGATCCGGTACCGGCTTCGTACCAAGGCGTCCGACCTGGACTATGGCAGGCGATAATACAGGCACGGCTGGCGGAATTCCAGTTTAATTACAATAAAATTCCAAAAAATGTAACTTGATCATTTCAAAGCGTTGGTTATGAACCCTTGGGTTGTATCTAATGTCCCGGACAAATATCATGCGATTCGGTACCGGTTACGTACCAAGGCGTCCGGCCTGGATCATGGAAGACGATAATGCAGGCACGACTTGGCAGAATTCTAGTTTAATTGCCATAAAATGCCAAAAAATCCTTTGGAAGAGTTGGTTATGGTTTCTTGGGTTGTATTTGATGTCCCGGACAAATATCATGTGATCCGGTACCAGATCCGTACCAAGGCGTCCGGCATGGACCATGGATGGCGATAATACATGCACGACTGGCTGAATTCCAGTTTAATAGCCATAAAATGCCAAAAAATGTAATGTGATCATTTCGTAGCATTGGTTATGGTTCCTTGGGCCATATTTGATGTCCCGGACAAATATCATGTGATCCGGTACAGGCTCCGTACCGAGGCATCCAGCCTGGACCATGGCAGGCGGTAATACAGGCACGACTGGCAGAATTCCAATTTAGTTGCCATAAAATTCCAAAAATGTAACTTGATCATTTCGAAGTGTTGGTTATG
>MDKI01028377.1:0-25251 GCA_005239505.1 Nicotiana paniculata | reverse complement strand
ACCGAATTAATTCGGTTCGGTTCGGAATTCGGTTTTCCGGATTTTATGCCCACCCCTAGTTGTGGAGTTGTTGCTACCCAATTTACTGCTTGGACTCCAAATAATGCCGGTAGAAGATTTAACAAGTGTTCAATGCCTAAGGTAAATTTTATAGGAATTATATGTGTATTTTTGCTTTTGTAAATAAGCACGGAGACGAAAATTGTTGATAATTTCTTTCTAATTATTGCGCAGGGACAGATTTGTAAGTTCTGGGAATGGGTAGATGATGAACTTCCTCTTAGAGTTACAACACTGATCAGTAACTTAAAGAATGAAAATGAAGCCCTTAAACATGAAAGGAATCTCCTGATGATGAAGGTTGTCGAGTTTGAAAGCGTCTTAGCAGGTGATGTTACAAAAATTGAAGAATTTAAGGAATTAGATGATGCTAAAGGAGACAAGGATGTTTCTAATGAAAAGATGGATGGAGGTTTAGTGTTTGTGAAGAAAAGTAGTCCGAAAAAATGGAAATTATTGGTATGGTATGGTGTTGCTTCATTGGGTTCATGTGTGCTTGTATGATGAAATATCTTCCTTAAGATCAACCAAAGTTTAGGTGTATTTGACATATTTAAGTGATTATGTAACCTATGTTAAAACAATGTTTATGTCTACTATAGGAAAGACCCGTTTGTTGTTTAAGTGTAATTTATATTTGTTGTTTTCTTAATCCTTATGTTTATACTACATTACTTTAGCACTTCCAAAGATGTCAGAAGTTTATATGTCTAAAGAAGTTTATATTAGTTTATATGTCTATTGAAGTTGCTCTCATATATTAAAAGATGTCAGAAAAACGCAATAAGATGTTGCATATCTTGCATACTACCGTGTGGAGCACTTGATGTGATTAGAATAGTTCATGTTAATGGCAGAGTTGAAGAGATAAGTGAAACTCATGTAAAAGCAGTTGATGCTGAACTTAAACGTGGCAATATTTATTTCCTTATGCCAATCCCTTCTTCAACTCTCTGGAAAAAAAAAGAACAGTGCCAACAACAGCTGAAAGTAGAACATAAAAATACATAACAGATTGGTTGGAAAAAAAACATAACAGAAAAAAACAGAATAGATTTTCCAAAACTTAACCATCCACAATTTTTTAATGCTTTTTACATAGCCAAAACAGCGTCATAACTGGTTAACTACTATTTGTTAACCCAAAAAAATGATTAACTACTGCTTGTTAACTAACTAAACATACATATGATACCCAATCACAAAAAAAAAAAAATATAACAAATTGTCTTCAAATAAGATCTTCAT
Source organism: Nicotiana paniculata (assembly GCA_005239505.1). Taxonomy (NCBI): domain Eukaryota; kingdom Viridiplantae; phylum Streptophyta; class Magnoliopsida; order Solanales; family Solanaceae; genus Nicotiana; species Nicotiana paniculata. The sequence goes on along the minus strand of MDKI01028377.1, from coordinate 23,943 downwards.
CACCAAGTGCCTGCCTTCGTTTGCCCTTTGTTGCCATCATTTTGATATTTCTCTTTCTTGCCTCAAGTTGGACTTGGCTTGATAGGATTGTTGCTTTTCCCTTCCATATCAACTTAGTTGGAGAATAAGGAAGATTCGTAGGTGTCGAAGCTCCAGTGTGATTTCCAACAAACTTAATTATTCTTGCCCCAGTTGTAGGTCCTCTTAGATTGCCAACTTCCAGACCATATGGTGTAAACTCTTGGGTTGCAACAGATGGTCCAACATTAGTTTGTGACTCTTGGTCACTGTCCATTGCATGAGACTCTTGGTCACTGTCCATTATATGAGAACTATTTCAGACACTTCATATCCCCAATCTCCATTGAATATGACTTTACAGTCATGTGTTATGGCCCTCCAATCACTATGCAACTTCAAGCAAGCTGGACTATATTTTGCATTCCAACTTTTCACCTTAGCCTTATTGTCTCCTAACAACACCATCACTTTCACTCTTATGTCCTCCAACATTTTGATAATTGGTTTTCCTCTAGCCTCAAGAATACATGCATTAAATGATTCAGTGAAGTTATTATCAACCATCACATTCTTGCATTGAATGTCAAGATAAGCCCTGCACCATGCCCTTGGGGGATACTTTAAGATATTCGTTGCAGCATCTTCTGACTGATCACCTAATTTTTTCAATTGGTTTTTAAACTCCTCGTCATATGAACTTCATGCACACCACCATAACAACTTTCTCATTTCACCACTTCTCCATTTTTTTGCACCAATTGACCTCAATATGTCTCACACAATACATGTGGTTAGCCTCATGAAGAACTGTGCTAACAACATCTAACAAGCACTGTGAAGTGAAAATAAACAGAAAATCAAAAAGGGAATAGATTATTAGAAACATATAATCAAAGAGTGAATAGACTATTAAAACAGAGAATTAAAAACTAATTACCTTTTGCATATCTGATATGAATGTGATTCATGCACCGGTTTTAAGCTCCAAAGACAACTTCAATAGCTCCATGAACCAACTCCAAGTCCTGCTTGTTTCCTTGTCCACCATAGCCCATGCTAGTGGGTAAAAATGATTCATGGAATCTTGTCTTAATGCCACCAATAACTGATTATTTATTCTAACCTTTAAGAATGTACCATCTACCCCAATTAATGGTCTCAAATCATTTTTCCAGCCTTGCTTCAAAACATTAAAGCATAAGTACATTCTCAAAAAATTTCTCTTACCTTCTGCGAGTGCATCTTTGGACATATTTATGACTGCATCACTTCTCAGATTAGACAATCTAATTTTTTGGCAGTATGCCTCGAGTTTGTTGTAGTCATCTATAAAGCTACCCTATAGTGTCTGAAGAACAAAATTTTTAGTCCTTTTCAATTTGAATCTACTCACATTCAACTTCAAATCATGTTCAAGCTCACCTCTCATATCTTTAATCATGTATTTAGGGTTATTTTGGACCTTACTCTTAAAATGTTCAAAAACTGGCTTTCTTTTTTTACCTATCTAGTCCCTAGTAAAGCCAAATTAAAGGGCCAAACTGTCATTTGACTCACTATTTCCAAATTATACCATTAATTACGTACTTGCTCAATATAAAACACAAAAAGATCAGTGTACATTTTTGCTGACAAATACACCCCGATAACTTGTGCTCTAAATCTAAGCAATTCTCCTCTGTACTTTGGTCCTAAAGAGAGAAATTGACAGATAAAGTTTGAGGTTTTTTCTCCTTCTTTGGCTACTAAGGTGTGTTTTTGCTGGCATTTAAGTTCATATCTTTTTTTATTTTTGGGGATTTTCTTGTTTTTTTTTCTGTTCTGGGTGTGTATGTTATTAGATTCAAAGCCTTAACCTTTTTTCTTTTCTGGGTTCTTACTGATTGCTATACTTAGGGTTATGAAATGGAATTTTTTTAGCACATTGTTTGAAAATTTTCTCTATGCTACGTTGTAATTGGCATGGCAATAGCTGAATCTTTCTTTTTTTAATTTTTTCTTCTTCTATTGAGATATAGAGAACCCCAAATTTGCTTGAAAAGACAAGTTATTTAGTATTAGAATGGATATATTAATTAAATCTTCTTTACTTCTTTAGTTTTAACCCTTTCTCTTTTATTGATGGTGGCTTTATTTAAAGTTGATTTTTAGAGGAAATATAGGTATAATACTTGCTCGAATTGAGATGGCAATGCTGGTCTCCAATTATTTCTCTGTATTTTATATCAGATTTTGAAGTTCTGTAAGCCTGCTGCTACCAAAAGATGATATCTGGCCTTTAATCGAATTGGAAAGATAAAAAAGAGATCTTAATGCTTGGCCTCCTAACTGATATCTCATCTGTGAATGATGCATGGTTGTGTAGGTAGCAGGCTGTAGAATTATAATTAGGTATGAATCGGCTTTGAGAGTCTGCGGCTTGCAGATCTATCGCTAGTTAGTGAATGTTATTAATAAAACGGCTTTGTATTGTTAAGCTGCTCATGAACTTGGTGAAAAGTTTATTATTTTTGTTTCTTACAGGTGGTTTTCCTTGTTATTTTGCTCAGCACATCATCGATTTAGGTTGATGATATTTCTTGGGTTTTAATATTTTGCAGGTTGTGGTTCTTCAGGTTTCCTTAACTTATATGCTGGAATATGAGCACTACTCCTAATAAAAGGCCACATGAGGATGGTGGAAATGTTAGTGGTAGTAACCGCAGTCACTCTTCTTCTCCAACGTACTACCAGGATGACTCTGGTAGAATGATCAAGCTGACGAGTGATGGAAAAGTGGAATTTATTCGCTCCGTTGATGTAGGCCCAGATGGTCGAATGCCGAAGATTCGACGGTTCGTATCACGGGATTCGGATAGAAGATCTCCTGAGCTACCAATGTACCGTGTTTCATCATGTCCAAATGTTTCACATCCTGATCATTCTGTTGCTTTAGAAAACAGATTGCAGCCCAAGGAAAATAACAAGGTTGAGAATTGTGATGCAAAAAGTGAATTAAGGGAGAAGGATGATAGATTTGAGAAGAGAGCTGATGATGGTAAGGACATTAAACATGATAGGGATACTTTACCCGAATATAAGGGAGATGTGAAGGTGGATAAGGACAGGTTTAGTGGGGTGAGTTGGAAAGATTCTAAAGAAGAAAACACGGGCAAAAGATATCTTGATGTCCCTGCTGGGAATGTGGACCCATGGAATGCGTCAAGAACCCATGGTGCTGCTGAGGTAGGAAAGGAATTCTCAAACGCTGAGAACAGGGATTTTGCTCAAGTGCGTGAAGCTATTGGTGAAAACAAGGTGGATTTGATAGACAAAGATAAAGATAGAAAAAGGAAAGAAGGGAAGCACCGGGAAGGGGGAGATAGGGATAAAGAAAGAAATGATCGCCGGAATAATTTACAACTAGGGAATAGCAGTTCTGATAACAAGGAGTTGCTTAAAGAGGAAAGGGAATCTGAGCGACGGGAGAAGGAAAGAAGAGATATTTCAAAGGATAGGGACAGACCGAAGGACTGGGAAAAGGACAATGTGAACAGGGAAGTGTGGAATGGAGCGGAGAGAGAGGTTTCACAGAGTGAAAAAAAAGTGGTTGATGTTCCTGGAAAAACAAATGAGCTGGGAAATTCAACAGTGGAGCTGAAGAAACAGAAAGATCATGATAGCTGGAAAAATACTGACAGAGATGGAAGCGAGAGGAGAAGGGAAAGAGATACTGATTTTGAAGGAGAGAAGCCTGAGAAACCTGGCACACATCATGATAAAGAATCAGAGGGGGAAGCAATGGACACTGAAGGAGGTGGAGAAAGAGAAAGAGAAAAAGAAGCTCTTAATTGTGGAGCTCAGCAGCGTAAGAGGAGGCCAAGAGGGAGTCCTATGGCCAACCGTGATCCTCCTTTTAGGTCACACACTCATGAAAATGAAGGGTATGCCTTTTCCTTTGCTGATTGACTTGATGTTTTTTGATTCTTTACCTATAAATGGCGAGCCATAGGCAATCTACAGTCGGCCGGCAGAGTAATGGACCATTGCAACTATAGATAGATGTCATGGCCCGTCTGCTTCAATCCTCGAGTTCGAGGTCTTTAGAACGGTTGAATGTTAGAGAATATATGTCTAGATTCATATAGGACTAGATTCAATCAAACAAGGAAAATATCATAGAACTTAATAAAGAAAAAAATTAAGGAACTATTATAGAATATTCTGTAGGATACCTTGTGATATTTTGTACTTAATTATAAAATATTTACTTATCTTATTAGCGTAGAACATGACCTGCCATATCATGTGTAGCCTAAGCTTCTTAGAGGTCCTCTTGTACATTGTTGATCAACTAAGTCAATAAAATGTTTTCTTTTCTTTTCTTGATAGACTTTCTTATAGTTCCACCTATTGGTGGACGGCATAACGCCACCTGCCGGTCTATGTCTTTCTTCTTTTCCTTTTGTTTTCGAGTGACCCATACCCTCTTCTCATCCACAGTCAACGTCGACTCCTCTAACATCTTTTCTCGGCTACCAGCAATGTTCCTCTTCTTTTCTAGTGCGTCACTCCTCTTGTGCCAGTGGTCCAGTGACCACCGTGAATTTGATCTATTGCTACTCATTTCTCCACCGCTCCTCTCTTAAGCGACCGGCATCATATCACTGTGGAGACTGGCACCTGATACCCTCCTCTAGACTTGACTTGTTTGGTCATTGTTTTTGCTAATTGAAGTTGCTGATGATGTCTTAGAGATTTGCAATAGTATACCTTTTTCGCAATTATAGAGAATAGATTCTTTTCTGGCCCTTGGGCTTTGGTTCAACGGCAGAGGTTGTTTAACACGAGATGTAGGTGGCGCACATCACGTGTTCAAATCCTGTTGGGAGCTAGGCATGGATTTAAATGGAGAAGGATAAAGGGACCCATCATCTACCGAGTTTTGAAGCGTAATCGGTCGATTTCTTGGTTGTAAAAGAAAAGATAGGTTCCTTCTTGTATTTAGTACAAGAAGCATATTTTTACGCTGTGTAATCATCAGTGACTTTTTGGAGGAAAGAGTTCCAACATTGGTTTTTTTTTGAAGAGAAAAGCTATATAAACCTTTTTTTTTTGATAATGGTGGCATCCGAGCCAGCGTGCTCCCAGATCGGGTATTCCAGTGGGTACCTACTACTTTCCACCTAAACAAATACTGGGTACCTGCTACTTTCCAACACTACTTCTCTTTTTTGGGTGATTCTACACTATTCCACATCGAGTTTAGGGTGTGTGTTCTATGTTAAAAAAGTAAGTAGTGTTATACTTTTTTAGGAAAAAAGTAAGTAGTGTTTATGTCTCTACATTTAGAAATGTCTGAATCCATTGAACTTGAATAAGAAAATATGATGTAGGATACATTAGGATATTATTATGTACTTAATTATAGAATATTTATTTACCTTTATTAGCATAGATAATGTTACCTACCATATCATATGTAGCCTTAAGCTTCTATGTAAGGAGCTCCTCTTGTACATTGTTAATTGACTAAGTCAATACAAAGTTTCTTCTCTTTTCACAAGAACAAAAAGGAGATGTCACATGTCATATCCGGGAAATCTGAGATATTTATAGTCAAATAAGTGTAGTAATAATCCTGTCTGTCTTTTGAGTAATCTCAGTCGAGAAAAACATTCCAGAATGGGCATGAATATGATGGCCGATCTTTTGTCAATCTTGTCATTAAGAATTGTTGCCATATTTTAAATGTGTCTTTCCCTGTTAAGATAAGCTAAACCCTTTGATATCCAAACTCTTCAAGTAATCCTGATTTTCACCTTTTTTTTGGTCATTTGATCATCTTTTTATAAAAAGAAGTCAGCAGCAGGTCAAGAAGGTCTCCGAAACCCAACATCAAGTTTCCAAGATCCCTAGAAACATCTATAAGGCGTAATTAAGAATTGTGAATTCAAATTTTTCAGATCCTTTACAATGTTCAGCTGTGCCTTTTCTTAATCGCAGAGGGGGGCAGAGATAAAATGCTGTTATAAGAGCAATGTTGTCTTAAAGGGGAAAGCTTTTCAATTTTCTACATTAATAAAGTTTTTACTTTATCAACAACAAAAAAAAAAAAGCTTTTAAAACCACCTTTATGCAGCTTCATCTATATTCTTCCATTTAATCCTGAAAAGCTTGATCAAAGAGTTTATTATGGCTTTAGTCAGATTTTCCAGTTTAGGTAATAGGGTGTTAATCACATCTATCATACTTCAAATTCGGTGACTAATTTGGTTTTCAGGACTCAGTTTGGTTGACAATTATCTTTTTCTCAGGTCTTTTATGGTTATTTACTCAAAAATTAAATGTAAATACCGAACTTGATTTGATAATTAAAGGGTGATATATGTGGTCTAAGTAATGTGTTTAATTCATTTTCTCGTCTAACAACTAAAAAATTCACTAATTTGTGTTTAAACTTCCTATAATTTATTTATCCTGATAAGTTTGATGATTTTTTCTCCCCTTAGATGCACATGAATCTCTTTTTGTTGATGTGTAGTGTAACTCTTCTGTTTTCTTTCTGTGCAGATCTCAAGGTAAGCTGTTAAAAATACTTGAAGTGGTCTCAAGTTTGTATGCAGAGAAGGGAGTTGTTCTTGGCATTCGTATTGCAGACTTATTTGACTCTGAAAGTTGCTAAGTTAACAAATAAAACAACCTTGATCCCATCTTTTATCGGTTGTGATAGTTTCCATGTTAGGAATTGATGCTCTTTTGGCCGTCATTCTTCCAGATTTGCCAGCTGTTTCTGCTTTAGGTTGCTAAATATGCCAATATGCAAAATCATATGCTCAGATGTTCCTGCTTCTTCATCCTCTTTATTATCTTAACTGCTTTCAGCGTCTCTCTGTATTACATGAATCTCCTTCGACAAATGTGTTATACTCGAACTGTCTTGACTGACTTGTTGGTCATCACTTTTCCAGTATGCAGAGAAAGGAACTCTATAGATGTCATTCTTTTGTTTCTGCATCTCAAGTCTCATGTGGGCATGCAGTTTTCTTCTTTTTGGCTTTACACTATTGATTGCTGGTGTATACTTTGGATTGTGAACTGCAAACTTTTTGCCATTTGTTTGAATCCATATAACCTTGGTCACTGATGATGGACCAATCTCTCTTTTTAATGGACAAAACAATCAGTAGTTTGTGACCAAATTAGCACTATGATACAACTGGAAACCAGGCCCCTCCAGGATTAGAAGACAATCTTGCTTGAAATGCTTTTAGTCATTTAAGATTAAATAAATTTCTCTCCTTGAATTGAAGTCTTTCTTATACAAAAAATTACGGGCCACATGTTACATATTAAGTTCTCTTTTAATAACCATCTAAAAGGTCGTTCGTTTTATGCGCTTTAAATGAAGGGACCACTTGCTGGATTGACTAAAACCAAGCAATATCGTCAAGCTTATGCTCTTTCCTTTTTTTTAGATAACCCACATTTGTTTTAAAACTTGTCTCTTGTATCCCTCTTCACTGTTCATCATATTGAGGTCTAGATTAGAGAGGAAGAATTAGTTTGACACAAATATCATTCTGATGTAGTCGGTATTATATAGAGCTTTTCCAATTATCCATATTGGCAATCTTTCAGGAGCTTTTCCAATTATCCATATTGGCAATCTACAAAGTCCTGAAAGATTTATTAGAGAAAAACTAAAAAACAATTATACACGAAATTTTGCCAAGTAGTTAGCTAAAGAATTCATCAAAACAATGATAAGGCGAAATTATTTTTGAGGCGCTGAAAGCTAGGGGCGGGTACTAGGGGAAACAGATAAGAGACAAAAGGATATAACTTTCCTTTAGAACCAAGTGATGACATTGTCTTTGAGATTAGTGCTTCTCTTCTATCCGTTCTTCTTTTACTTTAGGGTCTTTAGCTTCTCATTTTCTTGCATACAAATTTTAACCTGACCACCTCACTCCCCTATTTTCAATTTGGTATAGCTAATTATGTCAATGGAGTCTGAATATCTTAGAAGTAAAGCGAACAAGGACTTCTGGTAATTGATGATATGATTATCTATCTCTGTGAGAATATGACGACTTCTTGTGTTTTTGCCTCTTACATAAAAGGGTGAGTTGCATTGATCTTTTTTCTAGTTTGACATAATTACAGAGTTCTATGACTGTACTCTTACTGCTATTTCATGACAAATTTCCTTCTGCTCAATCCCGTGGCCAATAGAATCTTAATTGAGGAATGAACGTTGGCCAAAAGTACTCCAAAAAGGGTCCATGAAAATAAATAAAATTGAAAAGGTTAAGTCAGCCAGAAGAGTAGATAATCCAGAGAAAACATTCTAATTGCTCTGTAATCCAGAGAAAAATTCTGTGAGAATATTAGCTTAACCGGAGAAAGTTAAAAGAGGTCTGAATAGTTACTTAAGCTCAATTTGTAATCTAATGTTAAGTACAATTTTTATAATGTCCCACATTGGTTGAGAGAATGTGTTGTTCTCCTTTGCATGAAAAAAGTGCTGTTCTCCTCATGTAGCCTTGGGTCACCTTATGAGTTAGCTTTTGGAGTTGAGTTAGGCCCTAGGTCCATTTTCTTTACTTGTTATCAGAGCTAGACCTATCCCTATTCTTGGTTTACCCAATTTTGGGCCCCATTTGTTACTTTGTCCATGTTCCAGATGTTCAACCCTCGGCTTGCAGTAGGAGGGGAGTGTTAGAGTATCCCACATTGGTTGAGTGAATGAGATGTTGTCTCCTTATATGATTTTGAGTAATCCTCATCTCATGATTTAACTTTTGGGGTTGAATTAGGCCCAAAGTCTATTCTAAAAAATATGTTCCGAGTATTGAAAACATGAAAGATTTCTACTTTGAATTGGAAAAGAGACAGCCACACATTACAGTGGTTTTGTTTTGTATTCTTCAAGATTTTAATTATTCTTTAGTTTATCAAAAGTATAATAATTATTTCTTTACACATCAACATTTGGAAACTATATGGGTAAACCCAGGATTCTGATAATCAGCCACTTCGTGCAAAAGCCAACTTATAACTTACAGCTGTAACACATGGCGCATTTGTTGCATCTTGTAACGCATGGTATATTAGCTCTCAGATAACACCACAAATTCACATGTAATCTGTTATTGTGGATAATTGCTACGTGTGAATTCCCAGTAATGCACTGACTGCAACGTTTTAACTCTAGTAATGTCTGATACATGTTTGTTGTGACTTGTGACCTGTAGTACATTGTATGCGGAAGTTGCGCATTCAATATTTGTAACATATGCAAATGATTCTCATCTGTTAGAGTCATACTGGTGTATCTACAGCTCATATTACTTGTTTTGTGGAATGGTTTTATGAGTTCTATAAAATTCCTCTTTTGAATAGTCAAATAAAAATTCTGAGTGAATTGAACTGTTGTCTGTCCCTCCTTTTGCTGCTGAGCTGATATGTCTGATGCGTTCTATGATGATAATTTCTGTATTCTCTTTTTTCTTTATGAAAAATCTTGTACTAAATAAATTTTATTAGAAAATATTTGTTGCATTTCACCTGCCATTAAAATGTTAGTCATCCTTAGGTTAGGATGCTTTTCTATTGTTTTTCATCCCTACTTGCTTGTTGCTACTTCTGTACAAAAAATCAACTGATGATGGTACGAAGCAGAAGTTGCTCATAGATTAGCCGACTAAATGGGCCCATTATCCACAGAGTTTTGAACCATGCGCCACTAGCCCTTGGGATTTATCGGTTATAAAAAAAATGTTGTGACTTTGTATTCCTGCTCCATATCTGAAAAATTGGTTTCTTTTGTCTTTCCAGGTAAGCATGATGTATCCACCGTCAATTATAGAGTTGGTGAGTGCATGCAAGAATTGATTAAATTGTGGAAGGAATATGAATCATCTCAAGCTGATAGAGCATCTGAGAGCTCTCCAAGTGGTCCTACTTTAGAAATTAGGATTCCAGCTGAACATGTATCAGCTACAAATCGCCAGGTAAGATTGGAATAGCAGCTGATGATTCATATACACCCTTAAAAATTTTATTCCTCATCTTCTGTTTGTGTCCTTTCGAAGATAACTACTCTAATTAATTTTAAATAATAGTTCTTTCAATACTCTGGTTCAAGGGTTTTCCTTTCTAATCATTGAACAAGAAAGAGTTGGGATGATTATACGGGTGTCTCTAAATACTTTTACTCTTAACCAACTTTGAAATATTTGAACATCACTGTGCTAGCTCCCAATTACTTTGCGTAGCTTCTTACATGCTAGCCATCAATCAGTGCGGTGACTTTATGCTTCAGAAGTTCGCTTAGCAGGACGTCGTCAGGCTTGATACAGAATCTATATTAGCTATTGGAGTACTCTTGGTTGTTATTATGAAGTCCGAGTCCAGTTTCTTTTAATTAAGTAGCCTTTGGTGGATTGATAAGTTAAGTGAATCTTTATGTTGTGCTATGATGTTGTATATCTTAGATGTACTTGCGGTGCTTAGCATTGGAGCAAGACATTTTAATACTTAAATGACTGTTGTTAACGAAGACTTATTTTCTGGACCATTGGCTTGCATTGTAAATGACGATCAAACTTGGACATGAGTGGGAGTTGCAATGTACAAGAGGTGTTAGTAGTCCCACGTCATTTATGGACTCCTCACTTCATGAGCTAACTTTTGGGGTTAAGTTAGGCCTAAGTTCCATTTCTTCTCATTGTATCAGAGCCAAGGTCCATCCGAATTCTTGGTTTATCCGATGTTGGGCCCCATATTGTGCTGTCCATTGTACAGTTCGGGCATGCGGAATGTGTTAACAATCCTACATCATTTGTGGGGTGGTGAATTGGACTCTTTATGTCGTCTTGGGAAAAATCCTCATCATATGAGCTAGCTTTTAGGCTCAAGGTTCATTTCTTCTTAAGAGGGATTTATATGAGTCTCAGACTACGTACATTGTGGTAGTAATCATTTTCTGTTTCTAGTAAAGTAAGTATTTGTCTATCATTATATACCTAATATGCTAAGGTATCCTATAGAGTAATCTATTATACTATTATTTTTAGTTAATTCAATGAATCTAGACATGTGTGAATTTAGAAACATATAACTTTACTTATCCTTTCTAACATTCAATATGCCTTCTCAAACTCTAAGTGGGGAAAAGCAATATGTGTTTGCTTATTTTGAAAACATGGAAAGAAGTTGTCAAAATCTTGCCGAGATAGTGCAAGATCACCAAAAAAAAACAGTGTTGGAATTTTCTTTCAGAAAGTTGCAGTTGCTGGTAACTGCACAAGAAAGAAAGTGCTTCTTGCACTAAACGTGGGAAGTAATCTATTCTCAGTCACTGGAAAAAGGTATGGTGACAGGTGTTGCGAACTTCCATGGCATCATCGGTGTAGCTTAAATTAGAAAAACAATGACAAGAAGTTCAATATTTTAGAGGATGTGTGGGTTTCCTTAGAGAGGAGCTGCACGAGTCACCACAGAGTGGACGGTGCCGGTCGCTAGAGAGAGGACAATGAATCGTCATATAGGTTGATGGAAAGGGGAGGGGGCCAGGAAAAGGAAAAGAATGAAGAAAAAACAGTGGTGAGGAAGGAGGCGTAAAGCCACTCGCCGGTAGGTGAAAGCTACTCAAGATTTGGAGGCTCTGATACTATTGACAAAAATGAAGATTACTTGCTGAATTTGATTGATAACAAAGTACTAGAGGGGCTTCTTATATATGAGTTCCCGACTATCTACATTATAGTAGGTAATCATTCTCTGTATCTAATAAGGTGCATAATTAGTCTATAATTACATATAGATATCCCACGGTATCCTACATGGTATTATATAATAATGTTCTTAATTAGGTTTAATAAATCTAGACATGTGTGAAGGTAGTCGCGTATAATTTAATTTATCCTCTTAACATTCAAAAAATCTGAGTGCAGCATTATACTGTTGAATTGATGGACCAACTTTAACTCAAATTGCAAAACAAAAGAGCTTTTGAATTCTAATATAAGTGCACCAAGTGGCATCTTTCTCTCTCTGTCTCTCTCTCACACACGCATTTATGCTGGGGGCATAGAATCTGATCAACATGCACCTTTCATCCTTTGTATGCATATTCGTGCCACTAATTCTAATATGCATCTCATCCCCACACCTACAATTCTGGCTAAGGTTACATTTGACTCCCAGTCTTATCTCTTGTGGTTGTAGTTTGGTTCTGTCTTATCATGTTATCATAGTCATTTGAGTTCGATATGTCATTTGCAGGTGAGAGGTGGCCAGCTATGGGGAACGGATATATACACCAATGACTCAGATCTTGTTGCAGGTTTGTCACTTATGTTCAATATTTTTGTATCACAATTAAGGCATCATGTTACATTATGGATCCAGTTTATATGGAGAATATTAGGAGTTTGGAGAGATGGTTTCTTTTTGCAACCTATGGTGCTGGTTCGCTAAGTGAGAACCTGCAATCTCTAGAGTTAAAGTACTTAAAGACTGGAATAATTTTCTGCATACCTTTCACTGAATTCAAAGAACTTTAATTAAAATACTGGTTGATTAACCACTCACCTAAAACTAGGAAATAACTTCCTAACACACTGGAATGAGAAAGTGGCCTACTACTAATAACTGCTACAGGAAATATATGAAACATAACTAGCAGATGCTGAAGTCATCTACTTCCTGATATTTTTATACTTTCCATGTGTAAACAGTTGGTGACTAAAGGGGTTCTAACATTACTCCTCTCCTTCAAATCGCACTTGTCCTCAAGCGGGAAGTGTGGAAACGTTGCCTGCATAGAAGAAATAGATTTTGAGTGATGTGGTGGATTTTTTCATAGGTCTAGCTTCCATTCTTCCCAATTTTTTCATAACTATGATCTAGTCAAGCAAATATATTTTCACATAAAACAAGATAATAAATAATTATTCTAAAGAGATTATGTTTTTTGCTGAACTTTCCTTATTGTTGATTGTGCTACTGGTCTTCCCTTTGTCTCCTGTTAAAAGAGGCAAATATTTCTGCTCTTATAGTATCAATAACCATCAACTTATCTGCTTGTCCATTTGGTCTAGAGAACTGTTTAGCCTTTACCTCAAAATTGCTTGAAAACTTACCGAAGTACTTTATGTGCACGAATAATATAGGACATTGCGACGTCTATTTACTACTGCTTTTTCTTGTTTCTCCAGTTCTTATGCACACAGGTTACTGTCGTACTACTGCTTCTCCTCTTCTGCCAACCATTAAGGAGTTACACGCTACTATCAGGGTGCTACCTCCCCAAGATTGTAAGTCTTTTGAAAACTAAATCTTGCTTAAGCATTGCTATTGTTAGAAAAACAGATCCTGTTCTACATATGGTATAGTGTTTAAAACTTTTCTTTTAATTAGTTGTTCTTGACTTATTTGTAGCCCCAAATTTTTTCAATCGCCTTTTATGGTCCCAAGTTTTGGTCGGGCTCTCTATCACACTTATTTGTTAATAATTTGAGTGTGTGTTTTGGCGCTGGGTAGATCAAACGTGGGGCTATGGCGCTTTGGAATTCGCTGAAACAATAAGAGTTTTTTGTATTGACATTGATGTCTGGGGTTTCGGTTAAATGAATTTGATTACTCAAGGCGGAAATAATTGTTATTAAACACTTGAGACTTGGTTAAGCACCTTGCTTCCCCCACCCTCAACCAAGGCAAAAAGAATTTAAAAAGGGACATTTACATAGTTGACTGTTGTACTTCATATAAATTCTATGCCAACTGCCATATGTTTTAAAATGTAGTGAATCAGCGCATTGTCTGATGAGAAATGATTGGTGGCCTACTTGAGTTAGAAAATAGCTGTAAGGTGTACCTGTCTAGGAAAATATAAGAACGATAAAGCACCCAAGTGGTGGTCCATCTAGTGAGTGCAAACCTTGGAGACCAAGGTTCAAATCCCAGCGGAAACAAAATACACTAGGTGATTTCTTCTTATTTGCCTAAGCCTTGGTGGACACAGTTACCGGTGTTTGTGTTGGTGGGAGATAGTAGGTACCTGGTGCAATAGTTGAAGTACGTGCAAGGTGGCTTAGCACCACTGTTATATAAAAAAAGATCAATAATGAAAATATGTGTTCCACTTGCATAGTATCTTTTTGAAGTTATGTCACTTTACATATCTTAAGAATCACCTTGGGAAACTTACAAAGAAAAAGAATCATTTAGGATAGCTACTTGTAGGAATACCCTTCTGAATGGAGCAGGAACAAGTTTTTCTATTCATTCTCTCTTTCCTTTTGGTACTTACCTAGAGATGATCGGGAATCTCTTGGAAGATCTAAAATATGGTGAAGTCCTGGAAGTACGCATATTCTTTTCCGTAATATTAACTAATTTGTCCCTTCTGGAGATTCTCTCACAGAGAGCTAAATACACAGTATAGCTCAAGTTTTGTTTTTTCAATTTGCTTGATCTCACTTCATTATTTAAACTGATAAAATCCAAGCTTTTGCGAGTTGACTAATTGCTGATCCTCTTCCAATGTGCATCTTATTTTCAACAGTACTAATTGATTAGTAAACAAGGAAAAAAAAGGTGCAAGTTGACAAATGTCTTATCTCCTTCTAATATGCATATTGTTTTCGACAATACTAATTGATTATGCTAAAAATGGAAATGTGGAGCTGCAGCATGTTCACAATGCTTTTAGTGCATCTGAAATGCTAGGATTATTGAATGCCATTTTCTCTGTGTTGATTATGTTTGGGACATCACAATACTTTGTCCATATAGCAATAGGCTTATTCAAAGACACCTTCAATATGACTTCTGTGAGTAAAATCATAAGTCTGTTCAGATAAGGTGTTGCATCCCGATCCGTTGCATTTCTGATGTCAGACTGCATTTGCTGTAGGCTATATATCAACTCTGAGAAACAATGTGCGGTCACGTGCCTGGGGTGCTGCAGTTGGCTGCAGCTACTGTATCGAGCGGTGCTCTGTTGTGAAGGTGTGGATTGCATGCTTCTTTCCTTCCCTTCTATTCTCTCCGTTTAATTTTTTTTTGTCTCACAATTGTTTTATATCGTCTACTTTATTTGACAAACCTTTAGTTTTCAGATGGTTTTTTTAGCTTTCTGGGATGGACTTATACTACTAGCAATTCTTGCCTAGAGTACAAATCTATGTTGCTTGCTGTTTTTGATTTATATATGCAAGTAAATTTCTTTTACGAGTAATGACTGTGCAGTTATATCTATGTGGATGTTTGTACTGACTCCTATACAACCTTTCTGGTTATTTGTCATGCCCTTTAGAAAGGAGGTGGAACCATAGATCTCGAACCTTGTCTCACGCACTCCTCAACCTTGGAGCCTACGCTTGCTCCCGTGACAGCAGAGCGCACTATGACCACTAGAGCTGCAGCTTCGGTATTGTTCCACTCAAGTTGGAGTTTATTCTGCTTTGCACGTTTTTAAATATTATAAGACAAACAATATATCTTTTGCTTACTTTCCCTCTCTGGGAGCCTGACGCTGTTTATGTTGATGGTGCTTAGCATTCGACTGATCCCTCCTCTTTCCTTTATAAATAGCATAATCAGCTGAGAATCATCTAGGTGGAGACTATTGCTGAATTGTTCTCTTCTCCATTTCTGTAGACTAATGCTAAACCCTTTTCAACGCTATAGTCGCCAAACTAACATCTAACTATCTTGTCCACCCTTTCTTACTTTAAAAACGTGGTTGCCTTGTGCATACAAACAGCTTAAAAGGAAAAAAAAAGGTAAGAGAAGTTTTAGTATATTCATGTGAACGTGTTTTCTGCATTAACTAATGATGCAACTGTATCTTATAAAAAAAGCAAAACTTGAAATGTTGAAATTTGAAAATTTCCACAAAATATTTGGAGTTACCTTCTTTCGATGATTGGTCGCGTAAACAGCCTAAGTACATCATAGTTGAATTCGAAAAAAATTTATACCTTTATACATCATGTCATCATCTTATTTACATTGCAATGAGATGCATTATGCTGAGATTACTCCGGAATAAGAGAATGAGCTCCATCGAGTTCTCGAACATTTGGCTTCTCATTAATTTGGATGAGTCATGGGAATGGTCATTGAAAACTCAATATACCACATTTTTTCGTAATTGTGCGTAAAACTATGCAAAAAGTGATTTTAAAATGTTGAAAAGTGACTTGCT
This sequence comes from Nicotiana paniculata, assembly GCA_005239505.1. Taxonomy (NCBI): domain Eukaryota; kingdom Viridiplantae; phylum Streptophyta; class Magnoliopsida; order Solanales; family Solanaceae; genus Nicotiana; species Nicotiana paniculata. The sequence continues at coordinate 7,718 of MDKI01028377.1, read as the reverse complement.
CTTGGTTTTGAGCTTCTGTTTGACCCTATGGTAATAAAGAGCTGCAAAATAACCAAAAACCAACTCAAGTAGATCTTATAGTCTATTTTAGTTTAGTCATTGCAATCTGATGGTCATATCTTTTTGTTATTCATCTTGTCTTGAGGTACTGAAAGGAGAAGGAGATGTAACGCTGTACATTCTATTTTGATTAATAATCTTGGTTGTATTGTGTTGTGGTATTTAAATTTTCCATTTAACTTAGCCTCAACTTGATTGTTGGTTCCCTCTCTCATTGTAGAATGCACTACGACAGCAGAGATTTGTACGTGAAGTGACCATTCAGTTCAACTTATGCAATGAGCCTTGGTATGTTATGATTTTCTGGATAGCTTGCTCTTCAAATAAATGGTTCTTTTTTTCCTTTTCTTAAATCCGAATGATTTGTCACTTATGCAAGGACCCTTGGTATGGTACGATTTTCTGCATCAGCTCGTCCTTCAAATTTTTTCTGTTGTGATTTTCCTATTGGGTTCTGTTCATAACAAAAGGAGCTTTTTTTTTTCTTTTCCAAAAGGAGTTATTTTTAATGCTTTTGGTATATATTTTACGAGTAACTTTTTTTTCTTCATATTTTCTAGTGGTTTATGTGGTTTATCTGAAAATATTTTCAATATTATTGGGAAGGAGAACAAGGTAAATTTTTCTATGAAATTACTCTTCCTTTTTTTCCAATACAGTCTGGCACCCAACAGTTACAATATGGTATTCTCTAATAAATCCTCTTCAAGACTTCCCTTCAATTTGCTTGAATGAAATTTCAATGGATCCATGAAGGGCTGTCTTACTATTGATCATTTTTTCCCAGTTTCTGTAGTGTTCAGAGCATTGTGCATATAACTACAAGTGTGACTTTGAAGCAGTAAGATTGATGCGTCGGAGGACCATTTAGTTTTCTTTTTAACTGTATCTTAGGATGCTTGGATCTGTGATTGGGACCTAAGGGTAGATAATGTCTTTGTATTCTTGTGTCAAGCTCTTTCCATATGTTAGTAGGGGGTTGTGAACTGTGAAGTATGGGTTGGAATATCAAGGATGAGCAATGCTACAGTATACTTGTCTTGTTCTATTCTCTGACCTTTAGTTTTGAGTCGGTAACAAAGTCGGTGGTTTGATCCATATCCTTGGCAATTTAAAAAGTCCTATTTACCAGGTTGACTTATCTTGAGAGGTTTTGTTCTTTTGATATTTTAGCTTGATGAGCTGTTGCCGATGGTTTCTATTTACTTACTGTTGCTCGTGTCTTTCCCCAGGCTCAAATACAGTATCAGTGTTGTTGCTGACAAGGGTTTGAAGAAGCCCCTTTTTACATCTTCACGCATGAAAAAGGGCGAAGTTCTTTATTTGGAAACACATACTCAAAGGTAACACTGGCTTCCCTCTTTTCTTACACCCTCCAATGGGACGGAACTGCCAAATAGGAGTGAAGAAAAAAATAGGAAGGAAAAAGAAAATCGATGAGAAAGTGACTGAAATGTGATTTTTGATAATTTTGCATCTGATTTGTGCCTTTTTAATGTGGTCTTCGGTCTCCTTCACTCCTTGACTTGTTAATTAATCTGAAGGTATGAGCTCTGCTTTAATGGAGAAAAGATGGTAAAGGCTACAACGTCTCAGATGCATGAAATGGATGTTGACAAACCTCAAACTTACAACATATACGTGGCAAACGGAGAAAAATATGGAGCGGATGGTGAAAATATGATGGTAGATTTGTTCCGATGGTCCCGGTGTAAGAAGGCCTTGCCTCAGAAACTAATGCAATCAGTTGGAATTCCTTTACCCCTTGAACATGTTGAGGTATTCAACCTTGTTTCTGCCCCTATTACGTGTTAGCAATATCTGTATAATAGCAACACCATGAAGAGTAGGTTATTTGTGCTGTGAATATTAAGAAAGCTTACATCCTTATTTAAGAAAATAGCTGTCTATTTTTCCTCTGATTGTTTTCAAATGTTACTTTTTTGGAAGGTTTTGGAGGAGAATGTGGAGTGGGAAGACATTCAATGGTCGCAAACTGGCGTTTGGATTGCCGGAAAAGAATATCCTCTTACTAGAGCACATTTTCTTTCCCCAAATTAGGCAATGTTTTGTATTGGAGAACTACAGGTTTTGGATATAATTTGTCTAGAGATAAATGTACTGGACTTGATACTGATTTATGGAATTTATGAACAAAACTATTTAAACAATGTGCATATGCTTCCTCCAGCTTATATGTTTCTCTTTTCTGTTTTTCCTTTTTGACAGTTTTCAAATTTTACTTTTCAAGTGAACTGCAGTAGATACTAAATGCAGAATCAGTGTGAAATGATAGGAAAAGAAACTCTATTAACTTTAGTTAGAACTTTCTTCCATCACAGGAAGAGACATTTTCTCGTCCCATTTCCTGATGTTCAAAACCAGGCCACTGGTTTTACCCAATATGAAGTCATTCTTTGAGAAGCCTCTGAAACATGTATGCTTTCAATATAGCTAAAATTGAGGAAAGTTTGCACGTAAAAAGGCGAAAACACACACACACAAAAGAGGCCTCCGGTAGATAGAAGTTTTCTTTACTTGCAAATTAAGTAAAGTATTCACCATTATCAACAACCACCTAGTAAAATCCCATAAGTGGGGTCTATGGAGGGTAAAGCGTACGCAAACCTTATTTATATCACGGAGTAGAGAGGCTATTTCGGGGATACTCTCGGGTCAAAAAGACTGAACAAAGACAATAGGTCCGTACCAGTAGCAGCAACTAAATATCAACATCATAAAATAGGTGGAAAGTCAATAACTAAATCCGGTACTAGTTACACAGTACAAAAGTTTTTCACCATTATCCAAGTTGAGAAATGCTGAAAGATACTACTCCCAATTAACAATAGATAATTGATGGCAGAAGCAAATAACATCTCCGAATTCGGGCACAAAAAAAAAAAAAAAAAAAAAAAAAAAAAAAAAAAAAAAAAGGTCATTATCTCAATTGAAGGATGAATGATGTATTGCTAGTGTTACTACTAACTATGGCAAAAAAAAAAGAAGAAAAATTAATGCTTTTCACTATGGCATGTACCAGAAACTATCTTTTTCCATGAACACATGTAGTAGCTATTCACAGGATAACCAAGGCGTCAACTTCAGAATAAGTTGAAAACGAAGCAATATGAATCACCACGCGTCCCATTTATTGATAAAGTCATTCCACATTGCTGCTGTAATGGAATCTCTCAAGGCGGAGGCATTTTGTTCTTGTATTTGAAAAGCCAATTGTGGATCAGGCTGGTCATCTAAATCAGGCGATTCTTCTACTGATCTTCCTTCAATGTCTTTAAACAACCAGTCACTCCTTTCCTCACGCCGGATGTGATTGTGAATAACACATGCAGCTATAACAATGTCCCTTTGTGTGTTAAAAGCATACTGAGGGGCAAGTTTCAGAATTGGAAATCTCATCTTCAGCACCTCAATAGATTTCTGAATGGCATTTCTGAGTGATGCATGCCGGTGGTTAAATAACTCCTTTGCACTTCTAGGTAATAGATTAGCACCCCGATATTCATGAAGATGACATCGAATTCCTGGAAATGGAGCGATAAATCCATCCATATTAACATAACCTGTATCAACAAGATAATATTTCCCTGCGATAGACAATTCGTCCATACAATATCAACCACTTGTTTGAGTATGTGCAAAAAAATAGAAAATGACAAAATTATTCTGTTTAGTAATTATGAGGAAAAAAACCTTCAGGAATTGGAGGGAAGTTCTGATCAGGATCATCTAGGACTGCTCTCAAAACCCGTGAATCTGAAGCTGAGCCTTCCCAACCAGGGTAGACAAATATAAATTGGAGATCAAATGTGCAAGCTGCCAACACATTTTGTGTCAAAATACCCTTCTTATTACGAAAACGAGATTGATCCTTGGCTGGCACATGAGCAGGGATACGCATGCTATCGATCACGCCAATGCAATCCTGAAATAAAAAAAGTCAGGTCAATAAGCCCATGAAAATGGAACAAGAAAGAAGAAGGATTAGAGGCTAACCTCAAAATATGGGTAGAATCTATTACTTTCGAGGATCTGGAGAGGAGTGCTGACTGGAGGAAGTTGAAGGAACTCGCGGGATAACGACTTAACTGCCCTCAAAACATTATTAAAATGCCTGCTTATTGTTTCACCAGAGTGCTGATAACGCTCTTGTATTACCCTGTTACGTTCGTTGTGGCCAACAATGTTCAAGAAAATTGCCAGCTGCTCCTCTATCATAACGCCAGGTGTGTCACGTAGCATGCCTCTCTGTCGAAGGATGTTACATAGCTTGTGAAAAACATGTTTATCCATCCTTAAAATTTCCCGACACACATCATCGTTGGCACTGAGTAGTTCGCTCAAGAAGCCAGACCCTTTAGGAGTTGAACTACGAGAAGGCTGCCTATTTATACAATTATAATAGTGATAGCCAGCAGCAGCAGCAACTAATTCCATTTCATCCAATTCTATATCGACATCATCCATGCTTGGTGGATATATCTCCAGAACGAGTTTTAAGAAAGTATTAACAGAAAGTCCTACATGATGTCACATTTTGTCAATGGATTGCGAACTAATGGATCGGATCAATTTTTTTAAGCTGTCAGTGCTTTACACAACCAAAATGAAATTAAAACCCTTAGAAACCAAATGTGTGTGAAACAGTCATCAATAATGAATTAAAACTAAATATACAGTCAAAATCCAAGAAAGTCTCCTATGTAGAAGCCAAGAACTTATAGAAAAGCATCAAGCCCTTAAATTTCACCAGTTAGGTGCACTTGAGGAAGTGTTAGGCTTGGCCCCAGCAACCATGCCAAACATTCTCAAGAGATGAAAGTTTCTCTAGCACTTGGATTCTCAATTACATCCAACATACAAAATAGACATCTTGATCAACACCTTTCATCATATCTAATTCTTTTACACTTTTGCTCATGGCTTGACGCAACTTAATAGGTTTCAACTTGAATCACCATTAATAGGCTTTTGCCTTCACTTACATTCATAAGAAAATCTGTGTGTGAAGAAAGCAAGTTCTTTGGAGGAGGATGCTCTACGAGGTTAGATAGAAGGAATATAATTTCAAGAGAGAAACAGAAACGGACAAGGTTCGCTTTATAATGTAGCTTCTCTCTCTTCCAGTAGTATTTCTTTTCACGAAATCAAAAGCTATTTTGCTCGGACTCGGGTGCGGATCTAAAGTTCGGATTCTTCATCACAAAAAATTTATGATTCGGGGGCATGGATTCAAGTAGGGATATGGGTGTTGGAATGACCAATATATATATATATATATATATAAAACCAAAGATGAAACCAAATACCCAATCACTCTATACTGATTGGTCAAATATGTGGTCAAAGCATTCAAGGTAAGCTGACCACATCCGGTGTCAATCCTACACCCACACCTAAACAATGTTTGATCGACATGGGTGCGGTAGAGATTTTGAAGAGTCCGAGCAACATAGCTCAAAAGTACAAACGGAGAGGTTGGGTGAGGTCCAAAGCTTACTAAATTCTTTTACCAGAAAGAATGCGATATACTAACCACAGTAGAGCCTTCTAAAAACAAAAACACTAACCTGAATAGAGAAGTTCAAATTTATATCTTAATTCAGGTACAGCTCTCTATGATTTTACTTTTTCGTCCCTTTTCCATAACTAAATCAAGAATCAACTGAGGGTAAGATAGACCCCAAGAAGCTCTGGAAAAATAGGCTTCCACCAACTACGAAGTCACACTAAAACAACATTAGACATAGTCTCATGCATCCGATGGTAACATTAACGGCATTCAAAGATAACAATATACACTGAATATTAATCGACAAACAATGTTCATAGTTTTTTTAGCAGAAACAGAACACCGAAAAAGAAGAGAGGCACCCTCTGTTATTTTCAAACAGCAACTACACCTTGGCCTCAAACTATGTTGCTCGGACTCTCCGAAAATGTCGGCGAGTGCGTGTCGGATCCTCCTATATTCTTGGAGGATCCGACATGGGTGCGGCAGCAATTTGGAGAGTCCGTGCAACATAGGCCTCAAACAAGTCGGGGTTGGCTATATGAATCCTCACTATGTTACCCCATATAAAAATAAAATAAAACCTCCCTCATTTTCAAATATGTTTTGTCTTCTTTTTTTTCTGGTTTTCAAATTTGTTGTTTTATCTCCCAAGAAACCCAATTTGCATTCCTATTTACTGTTCCACATTTCATTGCCTAAAAAAGTGATAACTGAACCAAACATACAACAAAAAGTAGATAAAAACAACATGATCTATTTCAATAGATATCCCCAAAACACAGAAAGAGATATGAAACTACAAAAACAAGAATTGGGCGAATGTAGCTTCAAATAAGACGTAATACATAAAATTAGAGTGTAACAAGTGGCATATGTATTCTAAGCAAAGTGAAGAACGAATCAAGAAAATAGCAAAACGAAAGGAGAAATTAACAGAAAAGGCTCTTCAATTACCTGAGAAGAAGATGGTAAAGTAAAAGTAGAGAAGCAACCTTTATATGAGAGAAAATCAAAGTGTGTTTGGGGTTTTAGAAGGACAATTCAAGGGTTTAAGGTGAAGGACCATAGGACACAAGTACAATTTTAAGAATGTGTTTGGAGAAAAAGCCCAAAAAGGTCTTTCGCTTTTTTGGGGTTTACTTCAAAATTTAAATGGGAAAAATATTTATTTGTGCCATTTGTGTATTATGCACGAACCAAAACGCAGATATTAGGTTCTATTACTTAACTATGTTAGTTAATTATATATCTTTTATTTATTTATCATTTAATAAATTAATTTAATTCAATGCATGCTAAATGGTTTCCTTTAGGTTATTTGCGAAGCTTATTTAAAAAGAAAACATGAAAAAAATATGATCTCTTATATGTGAGATGGACCACAAATAGTTATTCAAGTTTATACAAATATTTTTATTTATCTATCTATACTAATTTTTGAAACTTATTTACCCTTAGTATTGAAGTTTTACCGTATTTGCATATTGATACATAATTTACCAGCTATATATAAATAAATTTTAAATGAATATCTTTGATTGAAGCCTTTTAATGTGGCATCTTCATCTCTATCTCTCTTATAGAGGATAAATCCAGAAAATTTACATGATTAATTGAGTAAGAAGAGGTGAGTAAGTACCGAGCAGGACAGTACAACTATAAGAAAACAACATTCTTACCAACCCTCTTTTCAAATAATACATTTTCAAAAGCTCCATTTATTATTTATCCTCTATTATTTTGGTATCAGAGCTAGAAGATTATACCCTATTATCATAATTCATGAATAAACCATTGATAGAAATAAGAAAAGAATTAGACCTATTATACGAATTATATAGATATCTACATACCAATAAGACCAATAGAGAAAGATTATTCAGACTCATAGATAAAATATCCACCTTAGAATATAGTTGGATAATATTATTAAAACAAAAGAAATAGGATAGTAAATATATGAGAAGACTTGGTACGCTAAAGATATAAGTATTACTTTTACAAATATTCATTGAGAACAACTAAAGATACTTAATAACGAAAAGAAATATAGCTGGCCTATTAGACTTAAAACATTTGTAGAGCAATACGAGGAATACTATCAAGTAGATAACATACTAAA
>ML307678.1:0-84617 GCA_005239505.1 Nicotiana paniculata | reverse complement strand
TCGATTCCGAGCATACGCCCAAGTCCCATATTTTCCTATGGACCCTCCGGGACCGTCAAATCATGGGTCCGGTCCGTTTACCTAGAATGTTGACCAAAGTCAAATTTATTTATTCTAATATCAAATCATGGCATTTTCACAGAAATTTCATATTTGAGTTGTCCGTCTACGCGCTCGGACTGCGCACGCAAATTGAGGTAATTACAAATGAGGTTTTCAAGGCCTCGAGAGTACGAGGTGTGTAATAACATAGGTGATGATCCCTTTTGGGTCGTCACAAAAGTCTTTCTTTGAGACCCCAATTTTTAATAATTCAAAAATATTTTCCTTTACTTCATACTTTAGAAAAGTCTCTTTGAGTCCCCAATTAAAAAAATCCCCTAAAAATATTTTTCTACCTTTTTATTTTCCTCAATTTTTAAAAAATCCAAATAATATTTTCCTTTCCTTCCTTCTTTAGGAATGTCTTTCTTTGATTCCCTATTATTTAAAAAAACCAAAAAAAAATATTTTCTTTAATTCCTTCTGTAGGAGTATTTTCTTAGGAAATTCCAGGCAAATAAAACATTAAAAAAAGAAAGTTTTAGAACCCAAAAATCTTTTTTCATTCAAAAATAAAGAAAAGAAAAATCAAATCAATATCCAAAAAAATAAATATTCTACCTTTTTTTAAGAAGTCTTTTTCCCAAAAATTCAAAAACAAAAATAAAAAATCCAAAAAAATATTTTCTCCCTTCTATAGAAGTCTTTCTTTAAATAATTTCGAAAAAAAGAAAATCAAAAAAATATAAAATCAAAAATCCAAAAATATTTTCATTCTTCTCTCGAAAATCGAAAGGAAAATTCAAGTTTCAAAAATATTTTCTTTTTCTTTAGAAGTATTTATTTCATAAATTCAAAATAAAAATCTAAAAGTATTTCTTTTCTTCTCTAGAAATTTTTCTTTCGAAATTCCAAAAAATATATATATATATTTTATTTCTTCTTTAGAAGTCTTTCTTTTCAAAAATTCTCAAAAAAAAAAAAAATAAACAAATCGAAATTCAAAAATATTTTCTTCTTTTTAAGTCATTGTTCAAAAAAAAAATACAAAAAAAAAAATCAAAATCCAAAAAAAAAAACTAAATAAAAGAGTTAGGTTATTTACTTTATTCCCAATCTTCCCGAACTACGCAAGATCTGATTCATGCGGCGTCATGATACGTAGGCAATCCCCATAGGATTTGATCATAACAAATGTGTCTTTTATTTTGGATTGTGAAGAAAGTTTGAGCTGGTCAGGTTGTGGAAGCCATGTCCTATAATGATTATTCAAAATTGTACTTAAATAATTAACCACAAATTTTTAATTAATCTCCCACTAAAATCATGGTCATGTGTTACCTTGTATGACACTAGTCCATTAATATCGGGTACTATAGCTCGGACCGTACTTTTTCCCAAATTGCCAAACTTCGACGAAATTTATTTTCTTTGATTCACTTACCCTCTCACCTTCACGAATTTACTTATCACTTATTTTAAATAGCATAATACCTATAATCTCAAAATAATTTCCTTCCTGAACTTATGTCGATTAACTTATGACGAAACTTTAACATACGAAAATACGGGATGTATCATCTCCTTCCCAAAATTTCATCAATGTATTTATGGAGTACTTTCATGTATGAAAATATAGGATGTATCATCATTCCCCCCTTGGAATATTTTTCCTCGAATTTTGACTGATACACTTATCATTTTCATAACCTATGTCTTTCGAATACCTTAGTACTCCCCTTGCCATCTAGGCAACTGATATGTGCATAATTCCAAAGGCCAGGGAATCTTCCCCCCCCCCTCCCCTTAGGCCTCTTTCTCATACCACGACTTGTGGTCAGAATCTTTTCAATCTCATAATTGTTGCTATCTTCAACCATGTAGCATGTACTACCTTGACCATGTAATTGCGCATATGCGACCCTTATATCCCTTTTCCTCCAGCTTTTAGTCAATCTCTAAGCCTAACATTGTAAACATATACATAGGTTAATAAGATGACCCTCTGGGAATCTATACGGACGTTCTTAGCAAGATAATTTGTCGAACTTACAAATATTGTTATATCTTAGTTTATGGACCTGGTTATTCATCCGCATGACTTTGCTGCATCCAGGTAAGTCATACTATACCATAACTCTTACTTCGATTTCTCGTTACTGAGGCTTTCTACCAAACTCCCGGTTACGCTTTTGTTGCTTATCATATATGTATAAGTCTAAGTTCTTTAATGATTCCTCATTATTGTTCACCTTAAGAAGGACAACCTAATCTCATCTCATACTTTCTAACTCTTATCCATCCATTGTTGATTCACCTCAATATCGATCTAGAATTTACAATGGATAACTTGAACTTCTTATGTAATCTCTAGGGCTCATGTCTCATCAGGGAACATCTAAAATGGTTAAACTGGTCCACCTGGGGCGATACTATGCTTTCCTAATCATATTTCACATGTAATTCATCGTACATGGGTATTTTAATCCTGTACAATTCATGAAATCCATTTATTTTCTTCTTCAAATCATTATTCAAATGAAGGCCCAAACATCATCCTTTATCTATCACAATTACACCCTTATTCTACTACCAGGGCAACATTTTATCTCTTCTAAATGCTACTAGACTTAGAGTCCTTTGAGTTCACTCAGGATATATAGAAATTTCTATAACTTAGAGATACCATTAGCTCTCATTTGAGGACTTATTCATTCTCGTCACCTTCTCACTTTCCCTTTGTTATCCTTGCTCCTGCCTTCTAAAACCTTGTCGCTTCACCATACAATATCTTGCGACTTGCATATATCTATTTATATTACTCGCAACCTTTCAATATTTCTTGCATCATAGATTTTCTTATGTCATTCTAAAACATCAATCAAGACATCACATTGTTTCTAACTCTTCTTTAATCTGTTAATCAAGCTTCTCGATACCTAGAAACCATAGGCTGGATGACATGCCACTAATGATACCGCTACTGATACCGAATCCCATTGCTTCTAGCCTTCAATTTGAAGTATGGACTATTCCGCACTTTCTGCATCTGATTATCTTGTACATTGTTCACTTTTACCTTACCTTAAAATCTCGTATCACATCTTCTATCTCTTTCATGACCTCCTTCCCACATAGGTATAATTCATATTCATAACTTGAAGCTTTATTATAATACTTGCACCTCTGGTGCATACACAATCCGGTGGGAGCTTCGTACTAACTTCTTTTGAGGCTGGTACTTTTCTAACCGGCTTCCTTGTAAAGCCATTGTAGAATATAGCTATTGTACTATCTCTCTTGAACCTCTAACATTTAAAAGTGATCCTACAATATTCTCAATCACGATTTCTATAATTGTCTAGGTCCAATAATCAAACTCCTGATTTACTCGGTAGCTCTTTAGTTTCCTCTTCCTTCTGATCAGCCTTCATATAGGCTTAAGCTATTTTTAGATTTGTAGCTTATGGTGTTAGTTATTACTTTAGCCTTTTATGCATGCTATGATATTTCCATGATACAATCTTTTAACAATTCAATCATTTGTCTAAGACTTGGACTCGGTTCTTTCTTTTAACTTATACCAAAGTCTTCTACGGTTGTATGATTATTAACATATATGCTGCATGGATAATACTCCAAAATAGTAAGTGCGTTCATAAAGTAACTAACTCCGGATCATTGATCTAATATTTCCTTTTTTTCCTTCTCAGCTTTATTTAAACGTAAACCATTACTCTTCCTTGTCATTCTGTCCCCTTGTTGTATGCATACATAGCTTACCTGAGTTCCCACACATATTGGAATTCTATACAACTCATATGACCTTGAATATCACTTCTGATTTTGACTTCCCGTTCATTAGCCATGGTAGGTGCCATCTTATTATTGAGTGAATACAATGTTGTTGTGAGACAGTTGTTATAAGACCATTTCCTCCTTCGGTTACTGAGCTTAGGTTGATACCTTCTTTTTTACTTCCTCAGCTAGTGTTTCATTGTAGTACTTTGGGAGGATCCTCTTACTCTTGTAAAGCTGTGAGCTTATTACAGACCTTTTTGATGTCCTTCCTTGCCTATAACTATTCATAGTTACTTATCTCCACGCCCCTGTGCTTGTAGGGTTTCCTCTGAACTAATATTTTTACTTTCTTTCCAGTGGCACTCTCTTTCATTCCCATAATACTCATACTGTACCTTTAACTACCCAACTCCTATTTGAATATATATATCTTTGAGTATTATAATGATATTACCACGAGGCTAAATTTATTATATTGGGTTCTACTATGTTTATCTTACACGATCTGATGACTCGTATGTAACCTCTTATTTAGCCATAACTAGGCTCTTCCTGACCAATTACTAACTACTCATTGGCCCATTCTCATATCAATATTCCTCGTAATCTTTCTTAGGTTATTTCCTTCGTCTTAACTTATGTCTCGAACTGGCTCCTTATTTATTAATAATAGCTCGGGCAGGAACCTTTACTTCCTCTCCTTGACGTTGTGCTTGCACAATGTTCTGGATTGTAGCATATCTGCAGGCTTTGAATAAGTGCAATCTCGTCCCTTTTTCATTTGTTTATCAAATTCTTCCTTTATCATTATACAATTACTAGAACCACTTAATTCTGACTTAATGCCACATCACTCTATATTCCCCCCTTTAGGGGATACTAAGTGTTGGAGCTACGATAATCTACCTATAGATGTTTTACCTGTTCATCTTTGGCGTCCTTTCACATCATCGATGACTCTTACTCTCCTTGTAGTAAAATCTTTCTCTACCAAGGATAACAAATGTCCTTACTCACGAGGGAAACACCTATTGTAACTAGCACCTACAATCCCTTAAGCTTAACTTAGCTCACATTGCTTGCTTTAGAGAAGCGTCTTCCTGAATGACCATTCTCTGAATTCCTCATGACTCTTCTTCTATTGTCCATTATATTATCGCTGGAATGCAATCCCTGAAATTCTTATTATGTCGACTAGTATCAAATTACTCAGTCCTTAATTCATGTTTAGTTTATCTTTTTCACCAGCCCATACAATTTTCTATTACTCAGGGGTCTAATTTTTCCTTTTGATAATCACGTTAGAGTCACAAACTTATTTCTCGGATTGAAGATATGACTTTATGGCTTATACTTCTTTGTTGTTTTCAAGGCCTGTCACCTCTCGTATTTTTCCTTCACTTAACTATAGACTCTATAACATTTTCATTTTTTTTTCTACCGATATCATCCATGTTGACATCTTACTCATAATGCTTCATTAACTCTATTCTTATTTTCGTGCTAACATTTATGTCTATCACTTTATTCTGAAAACTTCAAAAAGACATTCTTTTTCTTTTAGCTCCCCTTTCTCCATTCACTGGCTCTTCGGATTGCTTAACGTTCTCGCTCTACTAGGGAAGGGAGCCACACTTAGGTAATATTTATCCGTTCAAGGCTTCCAGTGTCTATCTTTGTAGTACTCATATCTATCTGTACTATTTTAGAGTGAACCATCTGGATGTCTCACAAGAATATTATTAGCACTTTTGCAATATCCTTCGGAAACGTCAACTACTACAAACAATCCATCCACCATTTTAGGTTACTCTATCCCCAGTCGGATTCTGATACCCCGTCCTTCTCTTAAACCATATATATTAGCTCTTATAAGGCATAACTGAGATCGGTGTGGTCAATTGTACATACCTCTATTACTGTTGAAGGTAACTCAAAAGACTTATATTCCTCTGCCTAAGTTGTAAATACTATTAACCTTTATTAATTGGGTACCTCGTATCCTTCTTCACCTTGCTTCTTTTACTTGATGAAACTTGTGTCTACCTTCCGATTCTCTTATTCCTTTTTACAGTACGAGTGGATAGATATTCTTACCTTAGGGATCGTTATCAATAAACTTATACATCTTAGTACATGCATGATCTGCTGGATACCTCATAATTATCCATCATAGGCATGATGCAAAAATCGACTTCCTCTGACTCAACTCTTCCACAGCTATATCTTTTACCAACTGTCTTTCTTGATATTGGCATTGTCCTATTATGAATAAGATTGATTTTAGGAAATTGAGTTCTTACAACTGACTCCGAAGTAAATGGAGCGCACCAACATCTTTCGTTGAGCTGATAGCCTACTTGGAGGGCTCACGACTTGTCTATCGGGAATTGCAGGCATGAAACGCAGCATCCCCAAGAAAAATGGACGTCAGTATGAATAATGTACCGAGTATGTAAGGCACATAATGTACATAAGAGACATGGAAGAAATATAGAGTACATGACTCAACCTGTAAGTCTGAATAACTTCGTACATCATAAATAACTTTTAGCTGCATGAAAATGCGTATGAATGTCATGTCATGCATAGGTATATGTTTCATAACATCATCAGCCTCTGAGGGCATCCCATCATATCATATCGTCCACTCTGGGCAAAATCATCATCGTATACTAGTTGATCAGGTGGAGGTGCGTATATAACGCCATAACCTTTCCCGTATCCCATATACATAGACATACATATATATGCGTATATAATGCAGTTTGACTCATATTTATATATACATACATATATACGCGTATATAACGCTGTTTGAATCATATTTTAGCCGCTGTGGGCAACATCATCATCATATACCAGCTGATCAGGTGGTGGTGCGTATATAGAGCCGTAACCTTTTTCCCATATCCCATATACATATATTTACATATATAGCGTATATAACGCCATCTGGTCATGGGTCAATGCACATGTATGAAATGCATGAAAAGTACGTAATAATCTCAATATTCCTTCCGGATAAACTATTTCAACTGTGTTTTATTCTGAGACCAATGAACAGAAAATAATAATAATTCTCATGGGGAATCAAGAATATAGACACCCCTACTATTTCTATGAATAGAGTAATTTATAGAAGCTGTGTATTTGCTCGTTTCTTCAGTATAATTTGAATCATGCTAAAAGAAAGAAGGGATAGCCTTAACAAACCCGGATTAGGGAAAAATTCGTATGATAATCTTGAAAGATTGCACCGTACTCCATTAGAATGGCAAAATCCCATTGATATAACATTATGTAGTCTCGTATGATCTTTGTAGAAAAATCACGTTGCTAATATTTTGAATAAGTTGCTGAATCTTTCCATTGAATTTGATCATAGTATTGTGTATGCCTTTTGTTGAAGTTCATCCGTATGCTTGTTTTATTTTCACAAAGTCATAAGACTTTCTTACTTTGTGAATTAAGAAAGGAATCCTTAATAGCATTTTTCCACCCAAAATGAGATATTGATGTAACTAATGACACCACCTCCTTAGGTATGATATTGTTGGTAATGTGCTACCACAATTCTAGAATCCCACGTGGAAGTCTTTTCCAATAATGATTATTCAAAATTGTACTTAAATAATTAACCACAAATTTCTAAGTAATCTCCCACTAAAATCAATAATTACCCGATAATCCATATAATTATGAATTATCTCAAATTACTTAATATACTACTCATTTTTAACACACATTATACCCCTCACTATCATGGTCATGTGTTACCTTGTATGACACTAGTCCATTAATACGAGGTATTATAGCTCGGGCCGTATTTTATCCCAAATTGCCGAACTTTGACGAAATTTATTTTCTTTGATTCACTTAACCTCTCACCTTCACGAATTTACTTATCACTTGTTTGAAATAGCATAATACCTATAATCTCAAAATAATTTCCTTCCCGAACTTATGTTGATTAACTTATGACAAAACTTTAACATACGAAAATACGGAGTGTATCATCTCCTTCCCCAGCTTTCATCAATTTATTTATGGCGTACTTTCACGTATGAAAACATGGGGTGTATCATCCAGGGTCCATGCGAAGTCATTTTTCTTCTTAAGCAGAGAGAAGAAATAATGTCTCCAATCTGAAGACCTCGAGATGAATTAGCCTAAGGTAGCTATCCGCCTGGTCAACTGTTGCACGACTTTCACATTATTTACTACGGTGATCTCTTCTGTCTTTTATTTTGTCGGGGTTGATCTCGATCCCCCTGTTTGACACCATGAAGTCCAAAAATTTGCCCAAGCCGACTCCAAAAGCGCATTTCTCGGGGTTGATCTTCATGTTGTATCTTCTTAGGATATCGAATGTTGCCTGCAAATGAGTCAAATGGTCCTATGTGCGCAGGGACTTAACTAGCATGTAATCAATGTAAACTTTCATTTATTTTCCTATTTAATGTTCGAACATCTTATTAACTAGGCGTTGATATATTTCTCCCGCATTTTTTAGCCTGAAGGGCATTACGTTATAGCAATATGTACCATACTTCTTGATAAACGAAGTCTTTTCCTGGTCCTCCGAGTTCATTTGAATTTGATTGTACCCGGCGTAGGCGTCGAGAAAGTAAGGATCTCGTGGACAGCTGTGGCATCGATCAATCGATCGATGTTTGGGGACTACCACCATGTTAGCTAGCCATTCGGGGTACTTTGCTTCCCTATTGGATCCTATTTTGAGAAGTTTGGTTACCTCATTTTTTATGAATGCATGCTTTACCTCGGACTAAGGTCTCTTTTTTTGCTTCACCGGTTTGAACCTAGGGTCGACACATAGCCGATGGATGGTTATATTTGGTGGGATCCCTGTTTATCTAAGTGGGACAAAGTGAAGCAATCAATGTTATCAATAAGAAATTGAATGAGTTTATTCCTGAGTTCGGGGGTTGATCCCGTTTCCAGGTATTCCTTTTGTTCCGGAAGATGCTCGGTCAATACGGCATGCTCGAATTCTTCGACTGTGGACTTTGTTGCATCTGGCGACGAAGGTTCGAGGGGTGATGAAATATTCTTCTTCGTCCTCGACCACCTGTTCGTCGGTCTCCTGCCCCTCGTGGTCAATCGAGGGTATCGTCTGTGATTTCTATTTGGCCACCTGTTTGTCTATTGACTTCTCCGAGGTAGATGATGTCGATACTGGTGTCAAGTCATGCACTGCGAACATCTCCTTAGCTACATGTTGCTCTCTGTATATTGTTTTCACGCCATCCTTTGTTGGGAACTTCATCATTTGATGAAGAGTTGATGGCACTGCCCTCATGCTATGGATCCATGGCCTTCCAAGTAGAGCACTATATCTCATGTCACCTTCGATGACATGAAAGTTGGTGTTTTGTATGGTTCCGACCACGTTGACTGGGAGGATAATTTACCCCTTTGTTATTTCACTTTCCATGTTGAATCCATTCAAGACTCGAGGGGCGAGTATGATTTGGTCGAGAAACCCGAGCTGCTCCACAAGCCTCGACCTGATTATATTGGCCAAACTACCTGGATCCACGAGTACACGTTTAACTTGAACTTTATTTAAAAGGATAGAAATTACCAGTGTATCATTATGAGTCTGAGATAAGGCCTCGATTTCTTCCTCGCTGAACGTAAGAGTGTCCTCGGTTATGAAGTCCCGAGTCTTCTTTTCCTCTGTGATGGATACTTTTGTTCGTTTGAATATGAGTCCATGTGGGATGTCGTCTCGTTTGATGATCATGTGAATGACATGTTGGGGCTCTTCTGGTTTATTCTTCTTGTTTACATCTCTCTCTCGAAACTAGTTCTTGGCCTGGTCGCTGAGAAATTCTCAGAGGTACCCCTCGTTGAAAAATCGGGCTACCTCCTCTCGAAGCTGTCTACAGTCTTTGGTCATATGACCATGAGTACCATGATACTTGCACATTACATTGGGGTTCCTTTGAGAAGGATCGGTCTGTATGGACTTGGCCATCTAATATCTCTAATATTGCCAATGGCTAATACGATGTCCGAGGCATCGAAGTTGAAGTTGTATTATTACAATCGGGGTGGTTCCATTGGTCCCGAGTGCCTATCAAACCCGATCTTGCTCATGAGTCCCCGGGAACTTTGGCCTCGATATGTTGTTCGGTCATTTCGAGGTATGTTACACCTCAAACTATTTCTTCTGTCTTCGACGTATGGCTGATATCTTTCCGTATTCAGCCATGGCCCTTTCCACATTTCTTTGTTCATTTGCTAGTAACCTTCTTGGATGAACTGAGCCCGAGGAGGCTCCCAACTGGTCGTCCTCGACCCTAATTTTCAACTGGTACCTGTTGTGCACTTCCGCCCAAGTTACGGCAGGATGCTCGATCAAGTTCTACTTAAGCTGCCTCGAAGCCATTGAGCTTCGTTTATCAGTCCCAGTGTGAAGGCTTGTACGTCCCAGTCATAGGAGACTAGTGGTAATTCCATTCGTTCCAACTTGAAACGGGAGACGAAATCCCTCAACATCTCGTTCTCTCTTTTCTTGATTTTGAATACGTCGGACTTCCTCGTTGAAACCTTTATGGCACCAGTATGTGGCTTCACAAATGAGTCTGCCAACATGGAAAACGAATCTATTGAGTTTAGGGGTAGGTTATGGTACCACATCATGGCCCCTTGGACAATGTTTCTCCAAACTTCTTTAATAGAACTGACTCGATCTCGTCGTCCTTCAAATCATTCCCCTTTATACCACAAGTATATGTGGTGATGTGCTTATTGGCATCTGTGGTCCCGTTGTATTTTGGGATGTCGGACATCCTGAACTTCTTCGGAATGGGCTTCAGAGCCGCACTCGGGGGGAATGGTTTCTGCACAAACTTCTTCTAGTCCCTTCAAGACCGGAGGTGCTCCCGGGATCTGGTCGACCCTCGAGTTGTATGTTTCTACCTTCTTATGGTTGTCTTCAATTATTTTTTCTCCTGTCTCGATCCTCTTAGTGAGTTCCTCTAGCATTCTCATGATGGCGGGGTCCATTCCTGGACCATTATTGCTTGATCTTTCAGGGGTTGGCTCGAGAGCTGTTTCTGCTCCTTCTATGCTCGGAGTCTTTTGTTAACTCTGTAACTAAGCGATAGCAACTTGTTGTGCTTGCAACATCTCAAAAATTACTTGTAGAATAACTTCTCTTTCTTCTTGAGCATGTGTCCTTTCTGCATCAGGTTGGCCCCCTCCACATACACTTCCTTCAATATCAGTTCCCAAAATCGACGTGCAAAGTAATGTGTGAGCCTACGTCAACAGGGTTTGGTGTTGGTGCTACCCTAGGGTTTAGCGGTGGCACACCAAACCCAGAAGTTGTTGCATTGTTTTCTCCATGGAACCCTAGACCGTCGTTTCCATGTGTTTTTGATGAGTTAGACATATTTTAACCTGAAATCAAAGAATCTTTGGACAAGAAAAAGTGTGAAGAATAACGTGTATTATCAGAAAAATAGCACCAAAATAATCACTTATTTAGCCCCACGGTGGGCACCAAATTTTTTACCTCGAAATTAGTGTTAACAATTATATTTGATTTGTGATTCTAAAAATATGTGATTTATTTCAATACTAGTTAATAAGCAAGAAATACTAGGTGTAAATAAGAAGAATATGATAACCAAACCAGTATTGTCAAAGGAACGGGGGTCTCGAGCTCGATAGCCTCGGGGTATCGAGGTCAGTTAGTAGCAATAAAGTATGAACAATAAATGAAGAATAATAAAGTTGAAGAATAATCTTGAGTACAATAAACGAGAAAAGCAGAGTAGAATATTCTATATCAGTGAAATGATGATCTTTACAAATGATTGGAGTCCCCTTTATATAGGAGGGGAAAATACATTTCTATTTACAGTGAAAAATACTATTGGTACAGCTGTATAACCGCCTAGTACGGATTTGTACAAACCAATCCTGAGATTTGCGCCTTGGCCTATATGCCCTTGAGAAATTCCCACTTTTTCTTGGTTGTCATCGATTTTGCACTGCCTCGAAGTAGGCCGTATCGGGCCTTCGATGTGCTCTCTTGAGGTATGCATTCTGAGATTGGGCTCGAACTTTGCTTCGAACCTTTTGAGCTCGGGCTCGGCACAACAGAAACTTGAATATCGAATTTCTCCGATTTCAGTCGTATACATTAATATATGCCGTATAATTTTTCTTCAAAGAGTTCATCTAAACCTCCTTTGGCGCCCTGAGTTCTGCCCATGAGTAAGACAAACTAAACATTAAGTAGGATTTAGGAATATAGCACCTAGCTGCAATTCCCCCGACCCCTTTTGGAACTGACCTGCTACTTTAGTTAATTACTAGGCGACCTTCAACTTCTTGAAACAATCCGAATATGGATCTATCCTCCTGTCCTTGTACGTTTAGTTTCACCGAATGTAAATGTATATAATATAATTTCTTTTATGTTATATCTCCCGGTCCTAGAATAAAAAAGTTGGACAAAAAAAAAATGTATTCCCTCTGTTCTAACTTATGTAAATTTATTTGACCGGATACGAAATTTTAGAAAAAATAAAGATTTTTAAAATTTGTGGTCCTAAACAAGTTAAAAATGAGCCAGAGTATTTGTGTGAATATAAAATCTTTTTATTAAGAGTAAATTGTAAGTTTAAGTTATTTTGTTTTTAATTTTAAAAATGAATCATTATTTTTGAAACGAATCAAAAAAAAAAAAGTTCGCATAAATTGAAACGAAGATAGTAGTAGTAGCTAGGATCGAGGTCTGCTGGCGTTAGTATTGAATTTGCAAACATGCACATTTTTATTTAAAGTAAATCCCTAGAATTCGGCAAAGACGGTTGACATACTATTTAAGATGATTAGGCGGACCTATGCGGTGCTATAAGAAGTCATACTTAACATTAATTGAAAAAGTTGACAAAATATTTTGTGATTCTCCAAATATTTCTCTATTGTTTAAAAAAAGACAAGGAAAACAAAAAGAGCCATTTCACTTCATAACTCCTATATAATAAAATTTATTTTAATTACCAGAAAATAGAGAGATTTCTACCCCAATCATTCAGAGTCACCTAATTAATTTTAAAGGACTCTTCGAGAGATTTTAAGATTTCAATATCATTATTCTCGTCAAACTTTTTTTATAAATCACACGTTTTTTACGTAGTTCGGGTTTGATTTTCATTTCAGATGCAATTTTCTTGG
This sequence comes from Nicotiana paniculata, assembly GCA_005239505.1. Classification (NCBI taxonomy): domain Eukaryota; kingdom Viridiplantae; phylum Streptophyta; class Magnoliopsida; order Solanales; family Solanaceae; genus Nicotiana; species Nicotiana paniculata. Next base: position 71,552 of record ML307678.1, on the reverse strand, counting down.
CAGAAATCATACTAGCTGCAAATCCTTTTACCCCTTACAGGTTGGTTGGATTGTTGTTACATATCATTTCATAATGTATCGTATTGTATTGTACTGCATTATATTGTATTGTTTGATGAATATCGTTTACCGTCATTTCAAAATTTCACGCACCAATATGAAGAATAAACTTACAACATTACAAATAAAAAATGGGATATGGAGCAGAACTATTACATAAAAAAGAAGGGTAAAGGATAAAATATAATTATTTAATAATAAGGAAGGGGTAGATGAGAGAAAATATCAAGGAAACAACGCTACCACACCAAATTTGTCATTCCATAAAGTGGTATTTTTCGTCGTTACGAAAAGATAGATTTAACGACACGGTACAATAAAATTTAATTAATAATCAAAATAAATATTGTATTTAAAGTAACAATACGATACAATAGAAAACAACCATCCAAACAAGTTGTTAAGCTTTTAAGACCACAAGTTTTAAAAGGCTTTTTTTTCTTAAATTCCGTGACGAGTCAAACAACTTCATCTAAATTGAAAATATGAAGTACATAATACAGGGAAACTACCATCTTTGTCCATTTATAAGTAGGTCATTACAAAAATTAGTAAATTCTTAAAATATTACTAATATTAGCCAAACATTACTAATATTAGCCAATTAGCTATTTGTAGCAAAAAAGGTCAAATTCTTGCTTTGTTTTCAGTGAGTGTTATTAGAATAGATTGGGTACATCTTAAGGAGCTTGAATCTCAGTTTTGGGATGATTTGGTGAAGTTTTGAGGTGACTTGAATTGAATATTTGAAGTAAAAACTGAACATCAAAAAAATGATATGTATATCACATTGTGTATCACACCTGAGCTCTCGGGGCTCCAAACCAAACATGCATTCAAATCTAAAAACATCATACGAACTTGCTCGTGCAATCAAATTACAAAACTAACATCTAGAACTACGAATTTAGCACTAAAACTCATGAATTTCTCAGGAACATTTCAAAATTACTATCTTCTCAATCGGACGTCCGAATCACGTCAAATCCACTCCGATTTCTACGAAATTTTACGTATATGACTTAAATATTATATTAAACATGTACCGGGCTCCGAAACTAACATACGGGTCTGATACCAACTAGATCAAACATTAATCAATTTCTTTAAATCCTTAGAATTTCAGTCTTACGATTTCTATCAAAAATTCATTTCTCGAGCTAGGGACCTCGAAATTTGATTCTGGGCATACGCACAGGTCCTATATTTTATTACGGACTTTCCAGGACCGTCGGAACATGGGTCTGAATCCATTTACTCAAAATATTGACCAAAGTCAACTAAAATCAATTTTAAATTCTAAAAATTATTATTTTCTTAAATTTCCATATAAAGGCTTTCCGGAATTACGCCTGAACTGTCCACACAAATCGAGGTGGGTAAGAAAATAAGGTTTTGAAATCTAACGAGCGCGAGATTGAGTCTTAACCCACAAGATGACCCTTTGGGTCATCACAATCTCCACCTCTAAAACAAACGTTCGTCCTCGAAGGGACATAGAAAAGTACCTGAACTGGCGAACTAGTGGGGATATCTGCTCCACATGTCCAGCTCGGACTCCCATGTAGCTGCCTCAACAGGCTGACCTCTCCACTACACTTGAACTGAAGGATAACTCTTCGACCTCAACTGTCGAATCTGCCGGTCTAGAATGGCTACCGGCTCCTCCTCATAAGTCAAATCCTTGACCAACTAGACAGAGCTGAAATTTTATACGTGGGACGGGTCACTATGATACTTCCGGAGCATGGACACATGGAATACTGGATGAATTGAGGATAACCCTGGAGGTAATACAAGTCTATAAGCTACCTCACATACTCTCTCGAGGACCTTAAATGGCCCGATATACCAAGGGCTCAACTTTCCCTTCTTCCCAAACCTCATGACACCCTTCATGGGTGATACCCAAAGCAATACCCTCTCTCCGACCATGAATGCCACATCACGAACTATACGGTCAGCATAACTCTTTTGCCTGGACTGAGCTGTACGAAGTTGATCCTGTATAATCTTGACCTTGTCCAAGGCCTCCTGTACTAAATTTGTACCCAATAACCGAGCCTCCTGATCACACCTCACCCACACTACNTGATCACGCCTCACCCACACTACTATATAAGTAGGAAGGCAAGGATCGTGTAGCTTTTACCCGAATGGTCGGGATCGAATCCACAGGGAGTCTATAATGGGGGTGAGTGTCTAAGTGAGCTAAAAGGGTCGAGTGTTTCTAATTGCACTTCTAAACATTTGTTAGTATTGAACTATGCTAAGTGTACTCTATTGTTAGTAAGCTAATTAATGGCTAAGTTATTTTTGTTGTTGTTTTCTGATAATGATAAAGGCACTAGGGTCGTGACCTTTGCCTAGGTGGATACACAACGGGTTTCAATTCTAAGGTCGGGGAATTGATTTGGGATACAACTATAACCAATGCACGAAGGTGCCCACTCTATACCTCTCGGTAGTTTGAGTGATTTTGCCTTAATTGCCCCTCTCGAGGCCAATTGGGTGTCAATTAATCAAGCAATTAAGGCTTAGGTAGGGTATTACTCTCTCGAGGTTTAACCCGTTAATTAAGGCTCAAGTAGGGTTTTACCATTTATGGGTTTAACCCAATTGATTAGGACTACTAGTCTCTTGATAATGCCCTAATTTACTATTAGGCTAATTTCTAGACTCAAGTCTTCTTTCTCAAGAGACACCCAAGTCATGAAAAGGCTAATTAGTGTTTGCAACCACTAATTATGGCAATAGAAACCCTAAATTAGCCTAAATAGCCAACACACATTAATTTCCCAACCTTAATTTCAAAAACCCATTACATACCCACACTAGGGTTGAGCAACAACCCTAGATAATGGGTCTAGTTACTTATAATCAAAGTTGAAAACAATGATAGGGAAGAAGAAGAACCCATTAATTGATTCCTAACAATGAAATTGAAGTTTCAATGTTAAAAATACAAGAACAAAGCTAGAAAGATGAAAACCCTAAAATATTCACGTGCTCTATACTTCAGAAATTACCAGATGTGTAATGAAATTACAAAATATTCTATTTATAGTCTACCAAATTTTCGGGGAAAAATGCCCTTGCGGGGCCACCGCGAACCGCGAAAACACGACCGCAGTCTACAAAAATAACTGGGTTGCTGAGCTGCTGGGCTTCTGATAAGGCTCGACCGGGGACCGCAAAATAAAGACCGTGGACCGCGGTGAGCTATGCACTGAAATCACCTTTTTGAAGTTGTCCATCGTGAACCGCGAAACAACGACCGCGGCCGCGGTGGAAAATGCCTTGGAAGTCAGTCTCTGTAGTGAGCCACCGCGGACCGCGAAATGAGGACTGCGGCCGCGATGGAAGTTTGCCTTGCATGCAGCTTCTCTAAATCATGCCACCGCGGTCCGCGAAAGCTGGACCGCGGCCGTAGTGGCCTTTTGCTTGATCATTTTTGTTGTCTTTGATCCTTGTGCAAGATTCACTCATGTTTTGAGCATATTTTAGACTTAGTGTCTTCATTTCTGGTTCAATCCTGCAACAAGCACAACGTATAAGCTTTCGGGGCCACTTTGTGTACAATTATATCCAAAACTCATGTATAGAGGAACGAAAAACGAGGCAAAAATCCAAGTTATTAACTCCCCCAAACTTAAGCTGTTGCTTGTCCTAAAGCAAACAAAATAAGTCCCACCTCTATGATAGATTTCACGAAAATTCGATTGTACTAATGGTCACCTCAACTAGCATCAATTGGGACTAACCATATCCCCTAATGCAAATTAATCATTGACAACGATTGAACTTTTCAAAACAATAGTTTCACGTGTGATACAAGAGCTTCAAGGGTTGTTCCAACTCATCAGTGAAACTCTAACTACTACCTCGGTCGGTGTGGATCCCAGACTCTTATTCCGTGACTTTCCCTAAGCACCTCACCTTTAGAATAATGACACTCAGAACGAGGAATATGGGGAATCACTCATCTCTCATCAAGGAAAAAGTCCCAAGTTCGACTCAAAGTACCATAGGCTCTTCCTTTGTGTAAATCACCACTAATGTAGGTTTCACTCGACCTGAGATCATACCGGGCTTTTGTGGAATCATGATGAAGGCTTTTGGTTAAGGGTAGGAAGTATTTGGTCCGAGTGAATTTTATCTTTCCTTAAGCACTTCATTTTTAACCGTTCTCACATTTTTCTTGACTCTTTAAGTCCTTTTATCTTTTGTAAGGTTGGAAAGAGACACTGTCACAGCTTTTTGTGCATTCTATACACTTTTCTTCCTCCTATGCATTCCAAACTTTTGGCAACACATTCTCATCAATTCCATTTATTTCTTATCTTTGTTCATTCTTTTCGTTTCTTTCTTTTTCATTGCCTTTTCTCTTTTCTTTCTTTTTTGCCTTCTTTTTCACTTCATCACATCCCTCGTCTCTCCCCCAAACTTATGTTTTTTGCCTAGCGGCAAGGAAATATCGGGTGCCAATAGAGGGTAAAAGAATGGTTGAAGGCTTGTAACTTGGTTTTTGAAAGAAAGGGCTTAAGGCTCAAAAGGGTTGACTAGGGAATATGTCTTGTGGAATGTCATGGAAGTGTCCAATTCTTTGTTCAAGCCAAAGAAAGCCTATAGTCACTTTTCAAGTCAAATTACACCTAGAATTTCTCCTAGACAACACTCAGGGCAAGTTCTAGACTAGTGGCAGGGAACTTGGACTTGCAATTACGAATTCCTCACCACTCACAGCTAAAGGATTGATACAGAAACCGAGTCGAGGGCCCAAAACAACCTTAGTCGTGTTTTTAGTAACAAAAATGGTCCCGAAGAACCACCTGATGATTATCGGCCAACACAAGAGTCTCAAGATCGTCACTATCACCATCCTAAACACAACGATTTGTCTTTGACCATGGGATCAAAGGCAACTGTGTTATGCCCAACTGAAGCTTTTCTTGAGGCACTGTTATTCATTAACTAAAAAAAAGGAAAAAGAAGAAAGACAAAAAAAAAAGAAAGGGAAAACAGACTCAAATCCTTAAGAAGGTTGTCACACCATCCATCTTTGGGAAGAGCCACCTGGTTCACACAAATTCCACCTTTGGAAAGAAACGTGGCGTTAAGAAAACCAAAGGTTTATTGCTCATGCGAAAACCAAATAAGAAGCTATGAAGGAAAAATAAGAAGCTATAAAATAGAAAAAGTGCGCAAAGTAAAGTGTGGGATAGAATAAATATTTACATGAGGGAAATTAGACGAATATACATAGGGGATGAATATTTACAATGGATAGTTAACTTATACATACCAAAATAGTAAACTTATCTACATACCAAAATGGAAAATAACATAAAGAAAAAGAAAGAAAATATTTTTTGCATTATACAACCCAAATGTAACCAAATCAAATGCCTATAGGGCCACTCCCCCAACTAAGAGATAACATTGTACTCAATGCTATATAACCAAAATAGTGCACAAAAAAATGGGAGAGAGAGAGTAATGAAAACTCCTGTTGTGGTCCATGCTGTTGTGTCTGTGAGGGGATAGGGTCCTACCTGAGACTGGGACTGTGAAGGGGCTGGATCTGCTGTTGCTTGTAGCTGGGACTGTGAAGGGGCTGGGTCTATTACTGCCTGTGATGGAGCTCCGGTGGTCTGAGCCTCCTCGATTTGTGCCTGGATCTGCTCTGTGGGAGGGTCTGCCAGTACAAGTCTGATGCCCTGAGCACGGGGCATCACCTTCCTCTTCTTCAATGGCCTCACCGGATCCTCCTCCCGCACGGGCTGCTGCCGTGGCTGCTGCTGTGTCTACTGCTCTGGTTGTGGCTCTGTAGGGTCTGCTAGTAGTGTCTCCAGAGGAATCTGATCACCCTTTAGCTTGTCCACCTCCTTTCTCAACTCAGCCACCTCCTGCTAGTAGTGTCTCCAGAAGAATCCGGTAAGCCCAAAGAGCATCATCTAATTTCTTTGCCCAGTCGGTTCTATTGTCATTGACCGTTTTGAATAATATGCTTTTTATGTCTCTGTTAGACACTTCAACTTGGCCACTAGCCTGAGGGTGGTATGGGGCAGTGACTTTATGATTGAACCCATACTTGGAAAGTAAGGAGTCAAAGGCTTTGTTGCAAAAATGTGACCCCCCTGTCACTGATGATGGCTCGTGGAGTGCCAAACCTAGTAAAGATATTCTTCTTGAGAAAGGCTATCACACTCCGCGGTTCATTATTTGGTAAGGCCACGGCCTCCACACACGTTGACACATAATCAACCGCAACCAAGATGTACGTGTTCCCACACGAACTCATGAATGGCCCCATGAAGTCGATGCCCCAAACATCAAAGATATCTACCTCAAGAATCGAATCTAAAGGCATCTCTTCCTTCTTGGAATTTCCCCCTGCTCTTTGGAATTCATCACACCTCTTCACTAGGTCACTAGCATCCTTATACAAAGTGGTCCAAAAGAACCCAAAACTAAGCACTTTAGAAGCAGTTCTCGCCCCTCCTTGATGACCACCATATAGTGAGGAGTGGAAAGAATCAAGGATAGCTAGTTTCTCTTCTTCCGGTACACATCGCTAGATCACCCCATCGGTGCAAATCTTGAATAGATAAGGCTCGTCCCAATAGAATCCAAGCTGTCCCTTCGAAGCTTCTTCCTTTGGTTAGAAGAGAGCTCACAAGGGACAACTCCGGTGACGAAGAAATTAGCAATGTCCGCGAACCAGGGCATCTCTTGCTCATCAAAACTGAATTAAGCATTCTTATTGAGCAGCTTGCATAATGGATTCACCACCTTAGAGAAATCTTTGATAAACCGCCGGTAAAAACCGGCATGTCCAAGAAAGCTACGGACTCCTCTCACTGAATTAGGTGGTGGAAACTTTGAAATAACCTCGATCTTTGCCTTATCAACCTCAAAGCCATTCTTTGAAATCTTATGGCCCAAAACGATTCCTTCCTCCACCATAAAGTGGCATTTTCCCCAGTTCAAGACCAAATTCGTTTCTTCACACCAAGAAAGGACTCTATCAAGATGACCCAAGAATTCATCGAAAGAATCCCCGACGACACTAAAGTCGTCCATAAATACTTCCAGAAAGTCCTCCACCATATCGGTGAAGATTGCATCATACATCTTTGGAAATTGGCCAGGGCATTACAGAGTCTGAATGGCATGTGAGCAAAGGCAAAAGTGCCATATGGGCAAGTAAAGGTAGTCTTCTCTTGATCCTCTGAGGCTATCAAAATTTGATTATATCCAGAATACCCATCGAGGAAACAATAAAGGCCCGGCCTGCGAGCCTATCCAACATTTGATCCAGGAATGGTAGAGGAAAATGGTCTTTGCGGGTTACCTTGTTGAGCTTGCGGTAGTCCATGCACACCCGCCATCCGATAACCGTCCTTGTAGGAATGAGCTCATTTTTATCATTTTTTATCACTGTCATTCTACCCTTTTTCGGAACGCATTGGATCGGAGAAGTCCAAGCGCTATCCGAAATTTGATTGACAACACCCGCGTCAAGCCATTTTTAATCTCCTTCTTCACCACCTCTTGCATAGCTTCATTGATTCTTCTTTGATATTCCATGGAGTGTTTGGCTCCATTCTTCAATTTGTTCTTATGCATGCAAAAGGCGGGGCTAATACCCCGAATATCTGCCAAGGTCTAACTGATTGCTTTCTTCCTCCCCCTTAGCACTTTCAAAGTTGAGTCAACCTGCATTTGGGTTAGGCAAGAGGAAAGAATAACTGGTAAAGTACAAGAGGGACCAAGGTATTTATACCTGAGGTGGGAAGAAAGTGGCTTCAACTCCAGGTTCGGAGGTTCTTCAATGGATGGCTTTGTTGGTGGGGTCTTCCTGTTCTCTAAGTCCAAGGACAATTTTCTGGGAGCATAAGAATAAGACCTCATGCCTTGAAGGGCATGGGTGCTCTCAACAACACCATCTACCACTGAGTTCTCGCGATTCAACAAGGCCCACTCCACAGGGTCATCCACATGGATCATAGCACTGGCATCGTCAATAATAACCTTGGACACGAGGTCCATAAAAGAGCAAACTTCAGTGCTGTTTGGTTGCTTCATAGATTTTCATACATGGAAGATTACTTTTTCATCACCTACTCTGAATGTAAGTTCCCCAGCTTCAACGTCGACCAAGGCCTTCCTTGTGGCAAGGAAATGCCTCCCCAAGATAATAGGGACCTTAAAATCAACCTCGCAATCGAGGATAACAAAATCTGCTGGCAATATGAACTTATCCACTCTCACTAAGACACCATAAATAATACCTAAGGCCTCTTCATCGATCTATCCGCCATTTTCAAGCGCATAGAGGTCGCCCTAGGTTGTCTGATAACCAAAGTCTTGAACTCAGAATACGGCATCAAATTTATACTTTCCCCAAGATCACATAGGGCTTTTGAAAAGTCTGCACTCCTAATCGTGCAAGGAATAGTGAAGGCACCCAGATCTTCAAGTTTCGATGCCATGTAGAGAACAATAGCACTCACTTGGTGAGTCATCTTAATGGTCTCACACTCCATGGACCTCTTTTTAGTCACTAAGTCCTTCATGAACTTAGCGTATCCTGGAATTTGCTCCAAGGCCTCAACCAATGGAACATTTATGGTAAGACTCTTTATCATATCAAAGAAACTTTTTAAACTGGCTCTTTTGCTTCTATTTTGCCAATCTCTGAGGATAGGGAGGAGGTAGCCTAGGCAATGGTGCCTTGGGGGCCACCGGTTCCGGCATGTCAATTATGTGCTCCTTATACGGGTTCACATTTCTACCCAAATCTTCCCCATTGTAATGAATCTCAAATCTTACCTCACCTTCACTTGGCTCATCCATTACTTGTTCCACATCAACTGGTAACTCATCTTGGGGTACAACTTCATCATTGACAACAACCTTCTTTGGCCCCGAAGTACTTGCTTTACCACCTTTTCCACTCCGAGTAGTCACCGCCATGGCATGACCGGTGTTGTTATTGTTCCCACCCTTGGGGTTCACTATCGTATCACTTGGTAGTGCACCCTTCAGGCGTGTGTTTAAGGCATGTGAAATCTGGCCCATTTGTACTTCGAGATTTCGGATAGAAGTAGTGTGAGAGGATATCTGGGCATCGGATTCTGCATTTTTCTCCATCATCTGTTTGAACATGTTTTCTATCCGACCCATATCTGAGCTTGAAGAACTTTGTCCATGAGATTTATATGAAGGAGGTTTTCTTGGTTGTTGTTACATCGGGGGCCTTTGAAAACCCGACCCCCGACTACCTTCGCCTCCCCGATTGTTGTTTTTATTTCTTCCTTTCCAATTCTCCTCGTTGTTGTTCCCCCACTGTCGGTCATTATCGTTGTTCCATTGACGATCATTGGTATTGCTCCAATTCCTAGCATTGTTATTGTTCTAGTTTTATGGCCTTTGATTCCCCCAGCTTTGAGTATTACCCTGATTTTTCCAACCTTGGTTGTTGCTTTGACTATTACCTTGCCCTTGGTAGTTGTTTGCATACATAACATCCTCATCTTGGTCATCATAATCTTCATCTTGGTTATGACCACTCGGCCCTTGATCACCACGATTCTGCCTAACATTCCCCCGGGGTCTCCTTTGGTTTCCTTGCATATGCACTCCTTCCATAGCATTCACTTGCTTCGGCCCTTGAAATTGTTGGAGTTGGGCTTTAGTAAGTTGGTTCATGGTTGTTGTGAGCTCGGAATTGCTTGCCCTTCTTCTTGGAGTTCCTTGTGGAGACTATCCACACCGGTTTCCCCTTGAGGCACATTTTCTCTACTTTGCCAAGCTGAAGATGTGTTGGTCATTTCATCAAGAATCTCACATGCCTCCGGGTACGTCAACTTCATAAAATTACCACCGGCCAATTGGTTGACCACACATTTATTTATCGTGTTGATTCCCCAGTAGAAGGTTTTTTGTATCATAGCCTCGATCATATCATTATTCGGACACTCCTTGACCATGGTTCTATAGCGTTCCCATATTTCATGTAGTGTCTCGTTTGGCTCTTGTTTGAATACCAAAATCTCATCTCGAAGGGCCGCCATGTGTCTTGGGGAAAATAACTTTGAAATAAATTTATCCGTGAGTTCGTTCCAAGAGGATATAGAATTGTTTAGGAGACGCTCAAGCCAACCCAATGCCTTTCCCCGAAGTGAGAATGGGAACAACCGTAACCGTAATGCGTCCTTCGACACATTAGTTTGCTTACTCCCCCAACAATTATCAACAAAGCCTTTGAGATGCTTATAGGCACTCTGGTGCGCGGCTCCGGTGAAGTATCCTCTTTTCTCTAGGAGAGTGAACATCACATTCATGATTTGGAAGTTCCCCGCTCGAATCCTTGGCAGGACTATGGCACTAGCGTACCCCTCGTTGGGAAGGACCCGAGGGGCAGCTCTAGGAGCTGGAGGTGGGGGAGGGTCTGGGATATCATCCAGTATATTGGCCTGTTGGCCCCTTCTTTGTGGAGGAAGTTGATTAATTTCCTCTTCTTGGTTGTCATAAACCTCCTCCCCCGGAATCGCATTTCCTAGCGGATCCGCCATTGAACCTGAGTAAACAAAACAAGGAAGTTAAATTAGAAGGAAAGAAAAACACACTATGCTTCTAGTCACAAAGATAGTCACACCGTTAGAATCCCCAGCAACGGTGCCAAAAAGTGATCACGCCTCACCCACACTACTATATAAGTAGGAGGGAAAGGATCGTGTAGCTTTTACCTAAATGGTCGGGATCGAATCCAAAGGGAGTCTATAATGGGGGTGAGTGTCTAAGTGATCTAAAAGGGTCGAGTGTTTCTAATTGCACTTCTAAACATTTGTTGGTATTGAACTATGCTAAGTGTACTCTATTGTTTGTAAGCTAATTAATGACTAAGTTGTTTTTGTTGTTGTTTTCTTATATTGATAAAGAAACTAGGGTCGTGACCTTTGCCTAGGTGGATACACAACGAGTTTCAATTCTAAGGTCGGGGAATTGGTTAGGGATACAGCTATAACCAATGCACGAAGGTGGACACTCAATACCTCTCGGTAATTTGATTGATTTTTCCCTAATTGCTGCTCTCAAGGCCAATTGGGTGTCAATTAATCAAGCAATTAAAGCTTAGGTAGGGTATTACTCTCTCGAGGTTTAACCCGTTAATTAGGGCTCAAGTAGGGTTTTACCATTTCTGGGTATAACCTAATTGATTAGGACTACCAGTCTCTTGATAATGCCCTAATTTCCTATTAGGCTAATTTCTAGACTCCAGTCTTCTTTCTCAAGAGAGCCCAAGTCATGAAAAGGCTAATTAGTGTTTGCAACCACTAATTATGACAATAGAAACCCTAAATTAGCCAAAATAGCCAACACCCATTAAATTTCGAACCTTAATTTCAAAAACCCATTACATACCCACACTAGGGTTCCACAACCCTAGCTAATGGGTCTAGCTACTCATAATCAAAGATGAAAACAATGATAGAGAAGAAGAAGAACCCATTAATTGATTCCTAACAATGAAATTGAAGTTTCAATATTAAAAATATAAGAACAAAGCTAGAAAGCTGAAAACCCTAAAATATTCACGTGCTCTCTACTTCAGAAATTATCAGATGTGTAAAGAAATTACAAAATAGTCTATTTATAGTCTGCCAAATATTTGGACAAAAATGCCCCTGTGGGGCCACCGCGGACCGCGAAAATAACTGGGCTGCTGAGTTGCTGGGCTTTTGATAAGGCTCGACTGCGGACCGCGAAATAAGGACCGCAGTGAGCTATGCACTGAAATCACCTCTCTGAGGTTCTCCACCGCGAAACAAGGACCACGGCCGCGGTGGAGAATACTTTGGAAGTCAGTCGATGAAGTGAGCCACTGTGGACCGTGAAGTGAGGACCGTCGCCGCGGTGGAAATTTTCCTTGCCTGCAGCTTCTCTAAATCATGCCACCGCGGCCGCGGTGGACTTTTTGCTTGGTCATTTTTGTTGTCTTTGATCCTTGTGCCGGATTCACTCATGTTTTGATCATATTTTAGACTGAGTGTCTTCATTTCTGGTTCAATCCTGCAACAAGCACAATGTATAAGATTTCGGGGCGACTTTGTGTACAATTATCACCTCCCTCGACTCAAATCAAGTTATCACCTCCCCGACTCAAACCACTCAACAGGCGACCTGCATTGTCTACTATATAACGCCTCATAGGGAGCCATCTGACTGCTCGACTGGTAATTGTTATTGTAGGCGAACTCTACAAGGTCAAATAACTGATCCCACGATCCTCCGAAGTCTATAACACAAGCGCGGAGCATATCCTCTAAGATTTGAATAGTGCGCTCAGACTGCCCGTCCGTCTGAGGATTGAATGATGTGCTCAACTCAACCCGCATACCCAACTCACGCTGAACTGCCCTCCAAAAGTGTGAGTTAAACTACATAATAGACACGGGCACACCGTGAAGACGAACAATGTCCCGAATATCAATCTCTTTCAACCGCTCTGAAGAATATGTAATTGCCATTAGAATTAAGTGGGTTGACTTAGTCAGCCTATCCACAATAACCCACACAAAGTCGAACTTCCTTTGAGTCTGTAGGAGTCCAACAAGAAAGTCCATAGTGATAAGCTCCCACATTCACTCAGGAATCTCCATCTGCTGAAGCAAACCACCGGGTCTCTGGTGCTCATACTATACCTGTTGACAATTCAAGCACCGAGCCACATAAGCAACAATATCCTTCGCCATCCTTTGCCACCAATAATGCTGCCGCAGGTCCTGGTACATCTTGGCAGCGCCTGGGTGAATAGAATACCGAGAACTGTGACCTTCCTTAAGGATTAACTCACGAATCCCATCAACATTAGGCACGCATACACGACCCTACATACTCAAAAAGCCGTCATCTCCAACGGTAACCTGGTTGGCACCACCGTGCCGAACTGTGTCCCTAAGGACCATCAGGTGAGGGTCATCATACTGCCGATTTCTGATACACTCAAACAAGGAAGAATGAGCGACTGCACAAGATAGAACACGGTTGGGCTCTGAAATATCCAACGTCACAAAATGATTGGCTAGAGTCTGAATATCTAAAGCTAGAGGTCTCTCACCGACTGGAATGAACGCACGGCTGCCCATACTCATTGCCTTCCTACTCAGTGCGTCGGCCACCACGCTGGCCTTTCCCGGGTGATATAATATAGTGACATCATAGTCTTTCAATAGATCCAACCATCTCCTCTGCCTCAAATTGAGGTCCTTTTTCTTGAACAAATACTGAAGGCTACGATGATCCGTGAAAACCTCACACGACATGCTATAAAGATAGTGCCTTCAAATCTTCAACGCGTGAACAATGACTGCCAACTCTAAGTCATGAACGGGGTAATTCTCCTAATGAACCTTCAATTGCCGAAATGCATATGCAATCACCCTGCCCTCCTGCATCAATACCGCTCTGAGCCCAACACGGGAGGCATCACAATATACCGTGTAAGATCCTAAACCCGATGGTAATACTAACACCGGTGCGGAAGTCAAGGCTGTCTTGAACTGCTGAAAGCTCTCCTCACACTTGTCCGACCATCTGAACGGGGTACCCTTCTGGTTAAACTTAGTCATCGAGGTTGCTATAGATGAAAACCCCTCCACAAACTGACTGTAATAACCCGCGAAACCCAAGAAGCTCCTAATCTTTATGGCTGAAGTGGGTCTAAGACAGTTCGTGACTGCCTCAATATTCTTAGGATTCATCTAAATACCCTCTGCTTATACGATATGACCCAAGAAAGCGACTAAATTCAACCAAAACTCACACTTCAAAAATTTAGCATATAACTAACTATCCCTCAAAGTCTAGAGCACTATCCGGAGGTGCTGCTTATGCTCATCCCGACTGTGGGAGTATATCGAAATGTCATCAATAAACAAAATCACAAAGGAATCCAGATATGGCTTGAACACTCGGTTCATCAAGTCCATAAATGTTGCGGGGGCATCGACCAAGCCAAAAGACATCACCAGAAACTCATAGTGCCCATACCTCATATGAAAAATTATCTTAGGGACATCAGATGCCCTAATCTTCAACTGATGGTAGCCAGATCTGAAATCAATCTTTGGAAACACCTTGGCACCCTGAAGCTGATCAAGCAAATCATCAATCCTCGGCAGCGGTACTTGTTCTTGATAATGACTTTGTTCAACTGTCGATAATCTATACACATCCTCATAGATCCATCTTTCTTCTTCACGAACAAAATCGGCGCACCCCAGGGCGAGAAACTAGGTCTAATGAAGCCCTTATCAAGCAAATCCTACAACTGTTCCTTCAAATATTTCAACTCTGGTGGGGCCATCCGGTATGGAGGAATAGAAATGGGCTGATTGCCCAGAGCCACATCAATGCAAAAATCAATATCCCTATCGGGTGGCATCCCTGGTAGGTGTGCAGGAAACACCTTGGGAAACTCATGAACAACAGGCACCGAATCCATATAAGAAACCTCAGGACTAGAATCAAGGACATGATCCAAGTAGGCGAGACACCACTTCTCGACCATGTGCGGAGCCTTCATAAATGAAATAACCACGCTGGAGGAATGACTAGGATTCCCTCTCCACTCCAATCGAGGCAACCCCGGCGAGGATGATGTTACTATCTTGGCGTGACAATCCAAGATAGCATAATAAGGTGACAGCCAACCCATGCCTAATATGACATTGAAGTCAACCATATCAATGAGTAAAAGGTCTACACTGGCTTCAAGACCCCTAATAACGACCACACACGAGCGATATACACGATCTAAAACAATAGCATCCCCCACGGGCGTGGAAACATATGCATGGGCGCTCAAGGAATCACGGGGCACAACCAAATACGAAGCAAAACAAGATGACACATAGGAGTAATTACACCCTGGATCAAATAGAACTGAAGCATCTCTACTGCAAACTAAAACACTACCTGTGGTAGCAACATCGGAGGACTCAGCCTCAGGCCTGGTTGTAAATGCATAAGATCGAGGTTGGGCCCCACCATGTCTCTAGGACGACCTTTGACAGGCGGGCCTCCACCTCTAGCGGGTTGAACTCCACCTCTAACAATCTGGCCCCTACCTTTGGCTGGATGAGTAGGTGGTGCGGCAGGTGTTGCCGAAATCATGGCACGAGAACTCTGGTAGTGTAAACTGCTCGACGCATGAGGGCAATATCTAACAATGTGCCTCGAGTCACCACAAGTATAACATGACCTCAGCTGCTAAGACTACTGGCCTAAACACTGAAGCTGAATGAAATGACCTGGAAGGATGGCCTCTACCATAATTACCCCCACCTCAAGATCAGGCACCGCTAAATCCACCGGAATGGAGAGGTCTCTTGTCGGACCCCGACCTCCCAATCTAAGAACCATCTCAACTCGCCTGGACACATTGGCCGCATCCTGGAAAGAGATCTTGCTCCCCGTATCCTTAGTAATCTGCAGTCTGATAGGCTGAACAAGACCCTCATTAAACCTCATCACCCTCTCTCTCTCTCTGTATGGAGCAAAAGAACATCATAAAGGGCCAAATCAACAAAACGAGTCTCATACTGAGTAACAGACGTGCTGCCCTATTGGAGATGCTCGAACTGACAGCGACGCTCCTCTCTCGTAGTGATAGGCATAAAATTCTCAAAGAAAGAGATGTGAGATCAGATCCCAAGTAAGAGTAGGCGACCTAGCTGGTCTAGTCAATAAATAATCTCTCCACCATTTCTTGGCGGAACCAGTCATCTGGAAAGCAGCAAAGTCGACCCCATTGGTCTCTAATACACCCATGTTCCAAAGAACCATGGCAGCTATCAAGGTACTCCTAGGAATATGAAGTGGCACCACTGAAATGGACTGGGAAAAGCTTGGTAAACCTATCCAATATCCACAAATCCTCGAAGGACATAGTTTTCCCGTTACTGGGCGGTGCTGCAGCAACTGACTGAACTACCCCAACTAGATGAGCTGCTGGAGTCTGAAATTGGGGAGCCATCTGCTCCAGAGTGTGGGTGGCAGGAGTCTGGGCTCCTCCTCCAGCCTGAGATACGGCTGGTGCCATGGGGAATGCACCATTCTGGGATACACTCTCCATAAGACCCAATAATCGAACCAAGGCATCCTGAACTACCGGTCTGCCAATAAACCCCCCTGGGACCTGAGTTGGTCCTGTCAGAACGGTCTGAGCTGGAACCTCTTTATTGAACTCTACCTGAGGCTCCGCAGCTAGAGTTGCTGCTCGGGCCCTGGGCTGAGCCCTACCCCTACCTCGGCCTCTGACATGGCCTCGACCTCTGCCCCTCATAGAAGCTGCTGCTGGAGGATCCATTGCTAATCAGCGGAAGAAGCGATACGTGGTCGCAACATCTGCGAGAGAATAAGACTAGAAGAGTTCAATCATTATTGGGGTAACAAGAATCGCACAACAAAGTTGAATAAAAGTGAACTTGTTCCTAACTTTATAGCCTCTAGGAGATAAGTACAGACGTCTCTGTACCGATCTCCCATACTCTACTAAGCTTGTTCGTGAATTGTGAGACCTAGGAAATCTAGTGCTCTGATACCAACATGTCACGACCCGAATTCCCACCGCCGGGACTGTGATAGCGCCTAATACTACACTTGCTAGGCAAGCCAACATTAGAAATTTACAACATAAAAACTATACGGAGATTCCGCTACAATTCAACACATGATACCAAAATAATAAGCGAAATTGTATAACAATACTGTGCAATAATATTGATGTCTAACTATCCATGACCTGGAGTCTCAACTCACGGACTACTAAGAATTCACTAAAGATATTTAGGTGGAAGAAAAATGTATAAATATTTATGAACTAAAGGAAATAGTAAATGAGCATATAGAAGGGGACTCCAGGAATCTGCGAACATCGGCAGATCTACCTCGGGTCTCCTGCGCAAAAGTCATCTACGAACTCAGAATCAGCTCGGACCGATACCTGGATCTGTACAGAAAGTGCAGAGTGCATCATTAGTACAACCGATCCCATGTACTGGTAAGTGTCGAGCCTAACCTCAGCAAATTAGTGACGAGGCTAAGACAAGACACCACATAAATCCTGAACAGTATAATCATGCTAATGTAAACAAAGGTAAATAAGGAAATAAAGCAGAAATAGTGGGAAAGGGACATATAGTGGGGGATTACAATATAAGGAGTGAGAAACAACAGAAATACAGAGTTTAAACAAAAATCCTCAAACAAATTAAGCAATTAAATCAGCAAAGGAAAACTGCACGACATCATCCTTCATGCTTTTACTCTAAACCTCACCAATATATAAATAGAACGGCATGGCATCACCCTCCGTGCATTAAACCTCTCATAATATACACAGCATCACCTTCGTGCTTTACACTCCTCATCTCAAATCACATAATCAATAATAATGGATAGAGAGAAGCATCACAAAGAACCAATATTTCATAGTTGATTAATATCACAATTTAAATCTCAACTTTGAATCAATATTCACAAATTACCAAACCTCAGTGAAACCATAAATAAGTCTCCCAACCTTTCAATAACAACACTAAGCATGGATAGTAGGATTTAAGACTACAAAATTACAAGAATGAAATTTCACTCGCATGCTATGACCCGACACAATGCATAGGTGCTCATCACCTCACCTATACATCATATTTAACAATCAAACACGTAGCAAATAGACACATAATACCTATTCCCTCAAGCCAGAGTTAGACACGACACTTACCTCGCTCCAAATATCACTTAACGCTCAATCACAACTTTTCCTTTCAAATTAGCCTTCGAGTCCACAATATCTAGAAAATTTCAAACCAAATGATTCAACATAAGCCTTAGTAGTCATCCCCGATAACTACGGTTCAATTTAGTTCATATTTGAAAAAGTCAACAAAAGTCAACACCAGGGCCCGCTTGGTCCAAACTCGAAATTCAGACCAAAATTCTATTACCCATTCACCCCCGAGCCCGGATATACAATTGGTTCTGGACTCAGACCTTAATTTTAGTTCTATATCCCCAAATTTTGAAATCCCTAGTTTTCTACCCAAAATCCCCAATTCCAGCACAAAAATCCTAGATTCTAGGTTTAAATCTTGTTAAAAGAAGGAAAAGATTGAAAGAAAAAAGTTAAAAATCACTTACCTATGATTTCGGGAAGGATTGATCTTTGGAAAATTTCCCCTTGAGGTTTAGGTTTTGAAAATTTGAAGAATGAATGAAAAATCCCGTCTAAGACCCTTTTACTCAGTTGCAGATGTCGCAATTGCAACCTGAGCTTCGCAAATGCGAAGGAACAATCGCAATTGTGATGCCCTTCACAATCCTGTTGCCTTCGCAAATGCGAGGAAAGTGTCGCATTTGCGACCATTGAACCTCGCTGCGAGTAGATGTTTCCATTTGCTAACCTGCCCTTCCCAGACTCCATTCGCAATTGCGAAAATTACCTCGCAAATGTGAGAACTGTTGACCTAGGCTTTCGATCACAATTGCGATGAAAGCCTTGCAATTGTGGACCCTATTGTGTTCGCATTGGCGATGCCTGATCTCACAATTGCGAGATTAGAGGCTTGCAATTGGTTCAGTTACCCCAGCAAAAAATTTCCAAGTTCAAAACACCTATAGCCTATCCGAAACTCACCAGAGCCCTCGGCGCTCCAAACCAAAACATGCACCCAAATGTAAAAACATCATACGAACTTGCTCGTATAATCAAATTACAAAAATAACACCTAGAATTATGGATTTAGCACTAAAACTCATGAATTTCTCAAGAACATTTCAAAATTACCATCTTCTCAACTAGACATCTGAATAACGTCAAATCAACTCCGATTTCTACCAAATTTTACAGACATGACTTAAATATTATATTAAACCTGTACCAGGATCTAGAACCATATACAGGCCCGATACCAACGAGATCAAATATTAATCAATTTCTTTAAATCCTTAGAATTGCAGTCTTACAATTTTCATCAAAAATTCATTTCTCGAGCTAGGGACCTCGGAATTTTATTCCAGGCATACGCCCAGGTCCCATATTTTACTATGGACCTTCTGGGACCATCAGAATACGTGTCCAGGTCCGTTTACTCAAAATATTTACCAAAGTCAACTAAAAATCACTTTTAAATTCCAAAATTATTATTTTCTTAAATTCAACATAAAGGCTTTCCGGAACTACGCCCGGACTGTGCATGCAAATCGAGGTGGGTTAAAAAATAAGGTTTTTAAGACTAGCGAGCGCGGGATAGAGTCTTAACCCACAAGATGACCCTTTGGGTCATCACAAAAATACTCATTTGTTGAAATGAAAAAAAAATACTCTTTCTATAACATGAAAAGAAAGTAGTATTAATAATATGAAAAATTAACCCAAGTAGCCGCCCACCTAACCACTTACACTGAAAATAGTCTTTCGAGGTATAATATGTGCATAATTTATGTATTATGTGTACAATTGTGTATTGTCAATTTATAATCTATGTATATGGCTAGAAAAAGTAAACAATGAATGTGGTTGGCTAATTGAGTAAAGATCCATAATAGTTCTATTTAGGGTAGGGTGCGGTGGGGGTAGGGTAGAGGTGTGGTTGGGTGGGGAGAGGGTGGGGTGGGGGTGTGGAGTGGGTTGGTGGGGATGGGAAATGGGAGGAAGGTTGGAAAAGAGTTTTGAAAAATGTTTTCCCTTCTCTTGATAAGGAAAATATTTTTCTCCAATTGGAGGAAATTGAATTCACGACAAAAATATTTTCCCCAATATTTAAGCCAACCAAACATAGGAAAATTGAAAAATATTTTTCGAAAAACGTTTTCCTTCGTACCAAACACACCCTATAATTCAGTAACACGATATTCAAAGAGGTAACTTTGATCATGATTACATATAGGAAAATTTATGAAATGAAGGTTAAACAAATATATCCTCCTTCAATTTATGTGGCATTCTGATGCATCTATCTTTTTCCAGGTCCTGGATGTGAAATTACTCAACATATCTTCTTTCCGCCCCATGTGAATATCAATGATTTACACAACATATTGAGGCCAAAATTGCACTCCAGGATCCAAAAATCCTACACAATTCATGATGGAACCTAATACCAACATGTCAGGTCTGCCAAACAGCATAAGCTACTACGCTACTAAGAAACAAACTGCAATACTGAATAGAATAGCAAGGAATTCAACATAACTATCCCAAGAATTGATAGTACAAGTCGTGAGCCACTATGACTTATATATACAAAGCTCATATTAAGAATAAATACAATATATATTTAAAGTTTAAATAAACAGAAACTTTAATAAATGATAGCTTGAATCTAGAACGTTGGTACGTCTTCAATGCAATGCTTCGTCCTCCACAGCTACTAAGCTCAAAAATCTGCACGAAAGGTGTAGAAGTATAGTATGAGTATAGTCGACCCCATGTACTCAGTAAGTATCTTGACTAACATATGTGAAGTAGTGACGATATTTTTAATTCAAAAGATACTCACTTACTATTTTACCTAAGCGGAAGATAAGCTGGACAACAAGGCAAGAAATATGACGAATAATATTATGAGCATAAACCTAAGAACTAAGGAGAAAGTTAACATACATGGCAAACAAAGTGTTACGACCCAAAATCTCAATCACGAGACCATGATGGTGCCTAACATCCGCTTGCAAGGCAAGCCAACATTAATAAAATAATTAATCAATTTAACAGTTTTAAAAGTAAATCATTGAGAATATAATACTGAAATACTTAGAATATATATATAATAATCTGAAACCAACGTTATCTAGACTAATCCTAGAAATTGGTGTCACACACATGAGCATCTAAACTAACATGACCAAAAATAAAATACAATTGTGTCTGAAATTACATGAGCATCTAGAATACTACTAACATGACCAAAAATAAAATACTATTGTGTCTGAAACTAGATAAAGCAACAAAATAGATAGGAAGGTGACTTCATGTTCTACAAACGCCATGCATATCTGCCTCACGTCTCAAAAGGATGTGTTCGAGCTACCTCCTCTATGCGCCTCTATCGCCAACATCAGTACTTACATAAGAAATGTAGATGTATAGTATGAGTACAACCTATCTCATGTATTCTATAAGTGCCGAGACTAATCTCGACGAAATAGTGATGGGGTTATAACATGACACCTATTATAACCTGTACGAATATAAGTAGAAAAATAATATGGAAGAGAGAAACAACAATTTAAGATGAAAACTGGAATCAGAAGTGCATGAGGGCCCAAAATATCATCACTATCCAGATTAACAACATTATATGGTAAGGAAAACCAACAGCCAAGAATAATCATAATACAACCTGTCTGTTATGGTCAACCCGATTCACGTATGTGTTATCAATACCGTTGCAACGTGTAACCAGATATCATATATATATATATAATTCATATTGTTGCAACATGCTACCCGATCCATATATATGTTACAAATATCGTTGCAGCATGCAACCCGACCTCATATATAATAATAATACTGTTGTCACTTGCAACCTTATCCCACATATAATATCGATATTGTTGCGACTTGAACTCAATTCATATATAATAGTCCCTCTGTTTCAATTTATGTGAACCTATTTCCTTTCGGTCCACGCAAAAAAGAATGACTCCTTTCCTTATATGGAAACAATTTACTTTTATGCAATGATTTATCGCCATACAAAATATATGTGCCTCATTTTACACCACAAGTTCAAAAATCTTCTCTCTTTTCTTAAACTCTGTTACCAATAAAATTAGTTAACATAAATTTAATCGGAGGGATTATATTTATACAATACCACAACCAACTATGACATAACTCATAATGTGACATGGAAAAAGGAAACTAAATGCGTAAATCCTTTAAGACAATTCAATCTGACAAATCAAGGTGAAATAGAAGCAAGTAAAGGCAAATAAGCACGTAAAGGCGTAAGACATGTAATAAAATCTATGAAATGACATGTGGAGTATATAAAAAGTAAAGGCGGACAAAAATTAAAGGCATGATAACATGGAAGCATGTGGCCGATAGAGGCATGCAACAAGTTAAAGCATGTATGTAGCATGTAAAGAGACATAGCAAGTAAGGCATGTAGCAAGTAGAAACATGGGATGAACGAAGACATGATATAATTGAAGAAAAATAATACGTAATCCACCCCATATGCTTAAATCTATGACAGTGCATATATACTCGTCACCTCGAATATACAATATTTTTATACATACATCATGTATCAAATAGACCAATCAAGTCCTAATTCCCTCAAGTCAAGGTTAACCATAACCTTTACTGTCACGACCCCAATTTCCCTCCGTAGGGTATCGTGATGGCACTTAGTGTCTGAGACTAGGTAAGCCTAACACTTGGTAATTAAATATTAGATTTTTAACCAAATAACTATTAAGCATGAAACTAAAATTTCTATAATAAGACAACAATCTCAACATGATACAATATCCCAAAACTGGTAGCACAAGTCATAAGTTTTGCTAAGAGTCACTAGAAATAACAATACATTCTTATCCCCGAGTAATGGGAGACAATGTAAATGAAATACAACATAAGGTGACTTTGGAGCTTGCGAACGTCAAGCAAGTATACCTTGAAGTCTCCAACGCATATGCATAAGTCTCAACCGAACTCGGTCAAAAGTACCCAGATCTGCACAAAAATTATGCAGAAGCATAGCATGGGTACACCATACCAATACCTAGTACGTATCAACCTTAACCTCGGTAGAGTAGTGACGGGCCAGGTCAAGACGCCTACCAAACATGAAAACTTATGTAGGATATTTTAAAGCTAATAGAATGAACATAAATGTACGACCAACAACTGAATGATCATAAATTTACAATCAACAGTGAAGATAATAGAAGCACGAATAGCAACAAGAAGTAAACGAGTAGAAAAAAAATGGATGACAACTCAATCAATCAAATTGTTCCTAATGCACAATTTACAACAAGAAATACCCGAGATACTTGTCCTTGTAATCTCAAATCATAAGTCGCATATTTCAAATCTTATACACATGGCACTTCGTGCCCACATTTTTCCAAATCACTTTCGCATGGAAAAATACATGTTCCACCATGTATCTTGTATCTGCGTCAAATGCTAATTAAAATGTTCAAGAGGTTTATTTGTATAAGATAAGGCATAATAACAACCTTTCATAAATTAGGGAATCAAATGAGGAAATAAGTTTATTTTAGAAATCATTTGGGTGAAGAAAATAACATTTTTCAAATAAAATAAAGCGTAAAATATACTACTGAATTAAATGTAGAATTTTATAACATAAAACAAAATAAATTCCTTAAAATAAATTAAAAATATTAGATAGGGTAAAGAATTTAAGTTGAGAAATCAATTAAATTGAAATATGACAACTACTAAGAATAGTAAAATACCGAATGAAATGACAAGTATTAACTTAAGAGACATAAGATACGCATGTTTTTTTTACTTTGAATTGTTATGTTACCAACAACTCATCATGTTATGAGATAATGACTCTGTGCAGTAAATGCATCTTGAAAATCAGTTCACCAAGTAACCACGAAGGCAGAGATTGACATCGTGAATTAATACAACAATACATGCAGGATGCATGACTCACACAAGACAAAACAACAACCTCAAGAATAACATACACAATCCATTGCGGTGAGCAACTCGATCCCACCTTATCATCATTTATCAATATCATAATCATTCCTTATTCCACTGTAGTATCAATAAGCAATATCAAGTATTACGTAGAAAAACTTTTGCGGCGCACAACCCGATCCTATTGTATCATCATATATCAATATCATAATCCTCCCTCATTTTACCCGTTCTGGCATGCAACCCGATCCCACCATATTTCAATATAACAATACTCTCTTATTTCACCTGTTGCAGCACGCAATCCGTCCCAACGTATTTCAATGTCACAATCATCCCTTATTTTACCTGTTATGGCACGCAATCCGATCCACAAGCAATATAAATTAACAACTATAATAAAATAACTTAATTTACAAGAATATATACGCAATAAAGGAACCACGTAATAATCAAAGGAATACAAAAAATATTACAAAAGCATCAGGACAAGTAAAGCACGTGACAACTAAGGTGTGCAAGTAAAATAGTTAAGACAAACTCAAAATAGGCATGAAGTGATGGAAGGGACTCAACAATTATGAGGTAACAAGATAATAAGGAAGGCAATAACATCAACTAATGAATATAAAGGTAAAATAACAAGTAAAATGTACAATAAGTGCTAATAACGTAAAATAGAGCATGTAAGAGTAGATTAACAATGAGAGATATAACACGTCATCACAATTGAATTAAAGGGCAGTTTGATGTATAAAGTAATATGTGTTCACGTAAGGTCTAGTAAAAACTGCACCTCAAAGGATATAATATAGGCAGTGTACCTTGATATAAATAACTAATTCTACAATGCAAACCTGTGACTTATAAGTCACATGGAGCCCTATTTTTAAAGTTGAGAAAAAGAAAAAATGGACTAATGTCATGATCCACCACATCATCATTCCATGTAGGTGTCATTTGGCATATATTAATGTCACGTGGAAGCTTACATAGGAGGAATGCAAGCATTTATGAGAAGATTCTAGAGAAGTATGGACATTTCCTTAGGAAGACCCTAGATCCTTATGGATTTGATAGGAAAGTCCTTGGAATATTCTAGGTTTGTAGAGATTTATAGAGAAAGCCCTTATCTTGTAAATATTAAGGACTTATGTAACAATTAATATTTACATACTAGCCCCTAGAAGACTAGTATATAAAGGGATATAAAGGGGGCTATTCATTTGTAATTCATCAAGAAAAACAATCAAGTTCTCCCTAATACAAAAGTTTCCTTTGGCAATTCTCTTGCGTAATATTCCCTTAGCGATCTTGAGTGTGGTAAGACTGACTTGGCATAGCAAGAACGTGATCAACTTGTGCAAGATTGTGAGCGAGTTGTAAAGTGTTGCACGTGCACTTAGTTAAATACTAAGGACATGACAATGTGGTATCAGAGCAAAGGTTGCAACTAAGGTAATGGAAAACGATGGAGAAATTAACGATGCCAACACCCAAGCCAATATAATCCAGGATGCTGCTAGCAAGAAGAGCTATAACAGAAAGAGAAATGCCACCAACAAGAGCCAGGAGGTGCTACCCGTGATTGTGCCAAATGAGGGGCTTATATTCCAAGAACCATCTTCCACTAAGGCGAGCGAGGATGAAGTGGAGGTCCTACCAGAGGACATCTCGCTCGGCAAAGAGTGGGTGATAAAAGTGAATTCGAGGATGGACACGGTCAAGATCTTTGGCCAACGCTTTAGGAAGGTGGAAGGCACCCTTAGCGTTCATGAGGGACACACTATTGAGGAGATTGAGGGTATCCGAAATGACCTGTAGGGACGTACACACACTGAGATAGAACTAAGGCAAACCATCTCTACCTTGGAATGAAAAATCATTGAGGCCTTGAGTACTATCGATGTTGTGAAGGCTAAGATATAATTACTCGAGGAACATGTCAATGCTAGTGTAATCGAGGCAAACTGTAATGTTATTGTGATGGGGTAGGCCAAGATCGAGGCTCCCAAACATATGGTTTTCAAAGGTGTTCATGATGCACAAGAGGAGGAGAATTTCATTTGGCACTTGGAGAACTACTTTAGGAACAGCAAGGTGAAAGATGACGAGGCCAAGATCAACATTTCTGTGTTGTACTTATCGGGGATTTCCGCGTTGTGGTGGTGTCGAAAGTGTGTTGAAATGGAGAAGGGGCTATGCAGTTTAAGAAGGATTTGACGAAGCAATTCTACCCATTGAATGTGGTGTATGAGGCTAGGCGGAAGCTAAGGGAGCCCTGACAAACAACCTCAATTCGGGAGTATGTGCTCGAGTTCACTACCTTAATGTTGCAAATCCCTTCATTATCCGACGAAGATTCACTCTTCTACTTCACGGATAGGTTGAAAAATTGGGCAAACAAGAGTTAATAAGACATCAAGTAGCCAACGCGGATGAGGCATAGCGGTAGTCGAGTTGCTTATTGACTTCGTAATGGAGCCTTCCATGTTCAAAGAAGGAAATGCCGAGAGGGGTGGGGGAGATCATGACAAGCACAATGGGAAAGGCAAAACCGAGGTATACAAGGGCTTAGGCACCAGGCCATCCCATAACGTACTGGGGTCCAAGCGATATGGCAAGGGGCCAAAAAACGGTAGCCAGTGTATGCCTTAGGAAGGGTGCTACTTCTGTAAAGGATCATATCAGGCAAGTGTATGCCCAGATTTGGCAGGATTGCAGCATGATCAGAACTTTTCTCAAGCACACAAGGGTGACACAGGAGGGACCGCCTGTATTTGGGGGGATGCGCTTAGAATCTAAGCCAAAAGTAGGGGATTCCAAAGCTTATCTTGGAACTATGCAAATAGATCATGGTAGCAGCAAGAAAAGTTGGGCGGACATAGTTGAAGAGGATGGTAAGTTACAAAATGATGGAACACTGTTAGACTCTGACGATGCACCAAGAATAGAGGTCAATTTCTAGCAAGGTTGTGACCATAAAGGGTAACCAAATAGGGAGTGGAAGCATGGACCCGATGCTTCAGAAGCTGCTAGACTTGGTTAAGTCATAGGGAGATTCTGGCCAAGAGCAAGGAGAGGCATCTGATGGGCGGAGCGTCGAGGTCATCGTTGCTATCCGTCCAAAGTACAAGTGGGGCAAGAAGAAAGGTGACTAGTACCCTGCGATATGGGAAGGCGAAATCCATATAGCATCATGGCTATTGGACAAAGATCTTCGGTGACACCAAGGCGAGGTCTGCACGTACGTGTCTCTTTGTGCCGAGAGTGGCACAAAATTTGGTGGGGAGAGTGTCATGACCCTCCATATCATCATGCCACGTAGGTGTCATTTGGCATATATTAATGTCATGTGGAAGCTTACATAGGAGAAATCCTAGCATTTGTGAGAAGATTCTAGAGAAGTATGGACATATCCTTAGGAAGAGCCTAGATGCCTAAGGATTTTCTAGGGAAGTCCTTGAAATCTTCTAGGTTTATAGAGAGTTATAGAGAAAGCCCTTTTTCTTGTGAATATGAAGGACTTGTGTAATAATTAATATTTATATACTAGCTCGTAGGAGACTAGTGTATAAAGGGGGTAGTTTATTTGTAATTCATCAAGAAAAACAATCAAGTTCTCTCTAATACAAAAGCTTCCTTTGATAATTCTCTTGTGTTCTAACATTCCCTTAGCGATATTGAGTGTAGTAAGGTTGACTTGGCATAGCAAAAACATGAGCAAGTTGTGTAGGATCGTGAGCGAGTTGTCAAGTGTTGAACGTGTAGTTAGTTAAATACTAAGGATGTGACACTAATATGAATAAATGCATTATTTGACTTTGTCAATGTTATTTCCTATAGCTAGGGAGAAAATTACATTGCATAACGTAGTTGCAACAGTGCTGATGACAATTTAGCAACCGTTACACAGCCTGCAAAGTTAAGAAACTAAGTTTTCCAGACATTATGTGTAGCTCTAGAATCTACAAGTATCTTTCCAACTCAAGAAATGCTAAAGTTAATAACTGTTGGCCCAAGAAAAAGAATAGTTTTGAAGATTGACAAAGGAACTTAGAAATGAACCAGGTCCATCACTGGTAAACATAGACATAAGCAGAGTCAAGGAACGTGAGATGTACATGCAGGAGATAAACGTATCTAGCTAGTAGAACATCTCTTGATCGAAAAGATTTCATAAATGATAAGGAGAAGGACTCCTTACTCAAAGAGAACATTATCCAAGATGAGCAAGGATTTAGGAGTTGAGATTAACTAGAACTCTTCCACCAAGGAAGAGTAGCATTAGAACTCTAGTTAATTCTTTATCTACTAACCCTACATATTGCAGGATGTTCTTATTGTACAGGTACGCAAAAAAGCAGAAGTTAAACGTGAATTGAGAGCAAAATAGCAAGCAATATTTCAAGCAGTTCGTGTGAGATTTAAGTGTGCAAACCTGAAGCTACTTGAACCAGCTAGAAGAACGAGTTCCAAGTGTCTGTCTTTTAGTATAATTCACTTGTAGTATATGGTTTAATATTGTACCTTTCAGCTTTATCTAGAAACATTTGTAATAGGTACATTATGTATTCAAGTTAGAGTTAACTTGAAATTGTTGTAAATAGTTATAGATTGTTTGCCACAAGGGATTAGAGTTAGTCTTAGTTTTACAAAAGAGTCTTTGTAAATGCAGTTTTTGGCTCACTGATTTAGTAAAGAGTTTTGGGGAAAATCCTACTCGGAAGTAGGTCGTGGTTTTTTCACCTTTTGAGCCAGGTGTTTTCCACATAAAAATTCTTGTGTTCTTTAATTTATGTACTTGTTATTCCACATTAGTATTTTTAGGAACACATAGAAGAACCAGGTCCTTCTAAAATCTGTGCACGCGAAAAATTAGACACCACACAAATTACCCCCCCCCCCTTTGTGTGGTATTGAAGTATAAAACATCAATTGTTATTAGAGAGGGTTATACTTGAAGAGTTTAACACTTGAGGAGAAGATCAAGATGAGTACACCACCTGGAAATTGGGAAGGACTATCAACTGCTAGAACACCACTGTTCAATCGCCAATACTACTCATGGTGGAAAAAAGAGTGAGAGATCATATCATTGGTGAAGATTATGAGCT
Source organism: Nicotiana paniculata (assembly GCA_005239505.1). Classification (NCBI taxonomy): domain Eukaryota; kingdom Viridiplantae; phylum Streptophyta; class Magnoliopsida; order Solanales; family Solanaceae; genus Nicotiana; species Nicotiana paniculata. The sequence goes on along the minus strand of ML307678.1, from coordinate 42,656 downwards.
ATGGGACATAATCACGGATTGTCCCATGGTTACCATGAAGAAGAATGTTGAAGGATTAGATGTGCCAAAAACAAGAGTTGATTATATTGCTGAGGACTTCAGAAAATGGGAGAAGAATGCCAAGGCCGAAAAATGGCTTGTGTGTGGACTTGATCCAGACGAGTACAGCAAAATTCAAAGAAGTACTACTGCTAAGGAAATTTGGGACACTTTGCAAGTGCCTCATGAAGGAAAACCTCAAGTGAAGAGGTCCAGAGGAACTCTATTGTATTCTCAATATGAGAATTTCACCATGAAGGAAGGAGAAACCATCCAGGAGATGTATACAAGATTTACTTCACTGACAAATGAACTCAAGTCTCTTGGAAGGATCATTCTTGAAGAAGACAAAGTTGAGAAGATTCTGACAAGGGTTCTGCCAGTCTCTTAGGAAAGCAAAATTACAACTATTGAGGAATCAAAGAATTGCAACTCTTAAGTTGGATGAGCTAATTGAGACTATCACTGCTTATGAACATGGAAGGCAAACCATGAAGATGGATGTACCCAAGAAAGAGAGAAGCCTGACACTCAGAATCATTGAGGGTGCTGATCTAGAGGAAGATGAGATAACTATGATCACAAAGGACTTTAAGAAATACATAATGAGAGGAAAGGGTTCCTCAATAAACGGTAACTACAGTAAACCAAGGGTTCCTGAAAAACAGACCAATGAGGGTTGCTACAAGTGTGGGAAAACTGATCATCTCATCAAGAACTATCCTCAATGGGAAATAGAATGGAAGAAGGAAAGAGTTGAATGAAGAAACAAAGGCAATGGTTGCTGCTTGGGGTGAAAGTTCAGATGAGGACTCCGATGATGAAGATGGAGATGAACAAGCACTTATGGAAATTGAAGAATCTGATGATAAATCTGAGGTAAGTATAATTCATCTACAAGACAGGATTAAATTTTTTTCTAAAGAAAAACTTTCTGAATTACTCCCAGATTTCATTGACGAATCTGAGGAGATAAATAAAGAAAAGGAACAGTTGTCTAAGGATTGTGTGATTTGAAAAGCAAAGTGTAAGAACCTGGAATTCAGAGTCAGTGAGATTGTAAGTGAGAATATTGCACTGAAGAACCAGGTTCATTCATTTAAAGAAAATGTCCTAAAATTAAAATCTGAAAACCTAAAACTGAAGTTAGGAACAAGTAAGACGACAACTGGTTGCACACAACTCACTTTAGAGGAAACCATAGGTAAACTTAAAGATGAGCTGTATAAGAAGGATGAGAAGGTAAGAGTCTTGAAAGAAGACCTAGGCAAATTGAAGCATGAACTAGACAAAACTTGTAAATGGAGCAGGTCCTCTGATGCTTTGTCATGGCTACAGGAACATCATAGTAGCAATAACAGAGGACTTGGTTTTAGGAATTAGCAACCCAAGCGGGATCCCAAAAGCAAGTACCTCACTCTTTCTGAGAACAAGATTTGTACTCAATGTGGTAAGACCGGTCACTATAAAAGTGAATGTAATATTAAAGAAAAGGCCAGTCAAAAGAACAAAACTTTTGTTCAATGGAAGAATTGGTTACCATGTTGGGCTAAAAAGAATTTAATTCACCCTCTTGTTTATAGAAAGGGACCCAAACTAGTTTGGGTTCCTAAGACTAACCCCTGATTTCCTTTTGCAGGTCCAAGTGAAGGGGAGCAGTCAAATTTGGTACATGGATAATGGCTAGTCAAAGCACATGACACGAAGCAAGGACCCGTTCATTTCACTTGAGGACCTCAAATGAGGTAATGTCTCCTTTGGAAATGGGAAGAAAGGTGAGATCATTGGGGTTGGTAAGGTAGGTAAGAACTACTCTCCTTCCATTGAGAATGTCTATATATACGACCTAAAATATAGCCTAATCAGTGTATCACAGTTGTGTGATAGAGGTAACTTGGTAGCATTTACCTCTACTAAATGTTTTGTGATAAATCTCACCACTGAGAAGATTGTTTTGCAGGGAAAAAGAGTGAACAATATATACATTATAGGCATGTCCACATTCTCATAAAATGAACTAACTTGCTTAAGTGTGTTGGACTGTAATCCCCTCCTTTGGCATAAGAAACTTGGACATGCAAGTCTGAGTCAACTCAACAAAATGGTCTCCAAGGACTTGGTGATAGGACTGCGACATTAATTTCAAGGAAGATAAAGTTTGTGAGGCATGTGCAAGGGGGAAGAAGGCAATATCCTCTTTTAAATTCAAGAAAGTGGTAAGTACTACCAGAACAATGGAACTGGTCCATATGGATCTCTATGGTCCAGTGAGAACATTAAATAGAGGTGGTAAGAGATATGTGATGGTACTTATTGATGATTACTTTAGATTTATCTGGACAATGTTTTTAACATCAAATGATGAAGAATTTGACATGTTCACTTCTTTTGTTAGAAAAACTCATAAACAACTAGGTAATTAACTTGCATCAATTAGGTCTGATCATGGCACTGAATTTGAAAATGCTAAGTTTGCTGAATTTTGTGATGAGCATGGCATAGATCATAATGTTTCTGCTCCTAGAACTCCACAACAGAATAGAGTGGTTGAAATATAGAATAGGAAACTTGAGGATATGGCTAGAGCCATGATTCTTTATAGTAAACTACCTCATAGCTTCTGGGCAGAAGCTGTAAATACTGCATACTATATAATAAATAGATGCATAACTAGACCTCTTGTAGAGAACACTCCCTATGAGTTACTTAAAGGGAGAAAATAAAATATATCCCATCTTAGGGCATTTGGATGTAAGTTCTTTGTGCACAACAATGGTAAAGACTCCCTAGGTAAGTTTGATCCCAGAAGTGATGAGGGAGAATTCTTGGGATATTCTTCACATAGTAAAGCTTATAATATCTATAACAAAAGAACTATGTGTGTTGAAGAAAGTGTTCATGTTGTTTTTGTTGAAATTAATATACTTTCTGAGAGACGGGAACATGATGATGAAGCAATTGGGCTGGTGAGAAACTAGTGTGAAACCATAGCCCAGACTGAAGCAGCACTGGAGAAAGGAACAGATGATGGAACAGGTTCATCCACCCCAGGAAACATGCCATTGGGAATATAAAAAAGAGGAAATGATCCTCAAATCTTAATAGAACCAATCTCTGAACTTGTTCCACAGCAACAAAATACTAAAGGAACATCAAGAGAAAACTAGTTGGTTGTGAAACCTTACAGATATCAAAGTTCTCATCCTATTGAGAAAATCATTACTGATCTAACTTCTGGAATCAAAACCAGTTCTTCATTAAAAAATCTTTGTGCTTTTGATGCTTTCTTATCTCTCATTGAACCTAAAAATGTTGTTGAGGCTTTGTAGAATGCAGACTGAGTAAATGCAATGCAAGATGAACTAAACTAATTTGAAAGGAGTCAAAGTTTTCATCTAATACCAACACCCCTAGATAGATCAGTATTTGGCACTAAGTGGGTCTTCAGAAACAAACTTGATGACGATGGAACAGTTACAAGGAACAAGACAAGTTGGTGGTTCAAGAATATAGTCAGGATGAAGGCATAGACTTTTATGAAACTTTTGCTCCAGTTGCAAGGCTGGAAGCTATAAGACTTCTCATAACCTTTGCTGCTTACATGGAATTCACTCTTCACCAGATGGATATCAAGAGTGCCTTCCTCAATGGCTACTTAGAGAAAGAATTGTTTGTCAAGAAGCCTCCAGGTTTGAAAGCAAGGAAAAGCCTGACCATGTGTATAAACTTGACAAAGCATTGTATGAACTCAAGCGGGATCCAAGAGCATGGTATGAAAGGATATCAAAATTTCTACTTGATCATGACTTCAAGAGAGGTAAAATTGATAATACTTTGTTGTTAAAGGAAAGGGTAAAGATCTCTTGTAGTTCAGATATATGTTGATGATATAATCTTTGGAGAAACTACTGAAAAGTTAAGTAAAGAATTTCCTAAACTAATGGGTAGTGAATTTGAAATGAGCATGATGGGTGAGTTTAATTTCTTTTTAAGCTTATAAATTAAACAAAATTCAAATGGAACTATGATCCATCAACAAAAATATGTAAAAGAGTTTCTTAAAAGGATTAAAATGGAAGATTCCAAAGAAATCGACACTCCTATCGCAATAGCTACAAAGTTGGATATAGATGAACCTGGTTCATTTGTTGATCAGAAGTAGTATAGGGGAATGATTGGCTCGCTATTGTATCTCACTGCTAGTAGACCTGTCATTGTTTTAAGTGTAGGCCTTTGTGAAAGATTTCAAGCAAATCCAAAGGAGTCTCACTTGACTGCTCTCAAAAGAATTTGGAAATACCTAAAAGGCACCACTGATCTTTGTCTTTGGTATCCAAAAGTTAGTAATTTCAATTTGATGGGATATGATGATGCTGATTATACAGGTTTTCTTGTGGATAGAATGAGCACCTTAGGTATGACACACTTTCTTGGTTCATGTACTGTTCCTTGGGCCAGCAAAAAGCAAAACTCTGTGTCTTTATCTACTGCTGAAGCTGAGTATGTTGTTGTTGCCTCATATTTTGCTCAATTACTGTGGATAAATAGCAATTGGTGGACTTTGTAATCTATGTTGGTTGTATCCCTATCTTTTGTGATAACACGAGTGCAATTAATATGACCAAGAACCCCGTTCATCTCAAGATAACTAAGCACATAGATGTTAGACATCAGTTTTTGAGGGATAATTGTGAAAAAGGACTGATCACTATGGAGTTTGTGCTACTGATAAGAAAATAGCTAACATCTTCACAAAATCACTAAGTAGAGAGAACTTTTAAAGGAATATGTTAGAACTAGGGATGATTAAGATCACCTAATGGGACCAGTTCGGGCTGTACATGAAAAAAAAAGAAAAAAAAATTGGTTAGAAAATATGAAGCTTGTGTAAATAACTAGATTAATTATTGCTCAGTTTCATACTGTAAATCGTATACTCATGTGCCATGTGTTAATATGAATCAATGTCTCTAATGATGTTTTTCTCTATTTTGACAAATTGAGACATGATCAAGAGGATTCTCAATGAAGAGCGTGGTTCATCATTGCTGATTCATCTGAATAGTGAGGTGTGTTTTCTACACTCTGAAAAATTTGACATACTAATACTTAATTCATGAGCAAAGTCCTACTTAAGTCCAAAATCTCCAAAATTCTATCCAATTAAGATTGAACCAGTTCCGTTTCACAAGAATCCTCACCAAATTAAAATACCTAGATTTTAAGGAGGCCTTAACCGTCTATTCAAACTGAAATTTCAGGTTGATTAGACTTCTATTTGAGTGCAAGAAGCTGTCGTTATGTATTAATTACCCTCCTCCTTTAAATCCCTCATCATCATCCTTGCCACTCCCTCATAATTTCTAATAACCGTCAAACTTTTCTCTCTTCTTATTGCCTTCAAAATTCAATCAAGCCATCCCATCCCTTACATAACCATACTCAAAATTGACTAACCCCGACAATAATCATGGTACACCCCCTCCACCTAGCCCTTCCTCTTCTTCCACTACCCCTTAACCTAGGAGAAGGCAAGTAAAAATGCTTGCTCGGAAAACTGTGGCTGGAGGTGCACTTTCAAGGAAATTAAATGCCCAGCTTCAAGCAAGCCAAGCCTAAGACTTGCAAAATTCTGATGACTCTTTCAAGACGGCGACTGAAGGGGAAGAAACTGTGTCTTTCGATTCTAAGCATGTAAGATCTTTCCCAAACCCTTCTTCTAGGGTCATCTCTGATGTTGTTGAAAATCTAGAAAATATGTTCATATTGGTTGTGTCTGTGGTGGATGTGTAAATGCCTGATCCAAGAAGGAGAGGAGGTATAAATAAAATAGAAAAAGAAAAGGAGAGTGAGGAAGTACGAAGTGGTGAAAGGGGAAACGGGAAAAGACTGGTTGATTCATCACCCACCTCTGAAACTGTTAGAATGGCTATCCTGGAGCTGAGTAAGATAAGGTGGACGAAAGTGGCAAGAAGGCAAGGGTAAGTGGATCTGGAGAAGCCGCTGAAGGGATGGTAATCTTGGAAAGTTGGTTTATCTATTTAGGAAACACTGGCATATCTTTTGAAAAAGATAGGTGACAGTTGCAAACACAAGAACAAAAGAACCCCTATAGCAACGATCCCTGGCACACCAAGAGCCAACAAGAAAAGAAAGGTCGCTCCCTATAATACTTCTGAAATTCCTCTCTAAAGAGGAAGAGCTACAAGGAGTCAATTGAAGCAAAGTGAGGAGGAATTGCAGAAAGCTTTAGATGAAGCAAGAAGAAAAGGATGGACAAAGTGAAAGAAAATGTGGTAGAGCCTGTTGAGGTTGTTGATGTGGATGAGATGGATTTGGTCCATCAAGGTGAAAAAGTGACTTTTCAGGTTGAGGTTCAGACCCCTAAGCCCAATAAAGCCAAGAATTCCTCAAAAAAGTTTACATGTGTATCTAAGTCTACTAAACCCTCTAGCTAGGCTAAAAGGACTAGGTCTACCGTGAAAGCCAAGCAAGTGAAGATTACTGAAGAATAAGAATGGAGTGGTGAAGAGGAGGATGAGTACGATAGTGAAAAGGACAAGCTAGCCTTGTTTGGCAAATGAACTAGATAGTGAAAAGGACAAGCTGGCCAAGTTTGGCAAATGAACTATCTTGAAGGGCAAACTTTTGAAGGACTTAGAGGAAGAATGAATGGTCCTGCTGCTGGAATAGCTACAGGTACAAGGGTGGAAGAACATGGTCCTTCAGTTAGATGGAAGACTGGAAAGAAATGAGATTTTTGAATTCATGGTTAATGTTGAGGTAAAGGATGGAAGAGTCACCAGCTTGGTGAAAGGGGTTCTAATTTCCTTTGATGCAAAAGAGCCGGGAGAAATACTCGGTTTACCTTCTGAAGGGTACGATGATTACACAAGGCAGAAATGGCCAAGTCTAGACTATCTTTCTACTGCCCTGGCCATCACTAGGAAATTCTATGACAATGAAGAAGAAAGTGAGCCCAAGGCTGTTTATAAAAGTGAAATGAAGCCACCCCACAAAGTGCTATTTGAATTCATCAACAAGTGTATGCTGCCTAGATAGGAAAGGAGGCATGTTGCTAACTTAATGGACTTGGTTTAGATGGAATGTCTGGATAGTGGGAGATAGATCAACTGGCCTGGGCTTATCATTCAGCTTCTACACAGGTTTATCAATGCTCCAAGGCCCATGACATTTCCTATGGCTTCATTCTCACTACTGTTCTTTCTCATTGTAAGATGCCACTGAGGAAGTGGGAGATGGCCACAAGGAAAGACCATTTTGGGATTAACACTCTTCTTGCTTGTGATTATGAGATTCATGCCATTCCCAATGAACCCGGTTCATCTAAAAAGACACCAGTCAATAGCAAGGTCAGAGCACTAGTGCAGAAGAGTGGGCTAAAGGATGCTGAGATAGCAAGGCTGAAGACTCGTTTGGTTGAGATAGAATATGTGAGAGATGCTCTCAGAACTGAGCTCATAAAGGAAAAGGAGAAGAATGATGAAATTCTTCAAGATACGTTGCACCTTCTCCAAGCCAAAAACCAAGCCCCCAGTTCTTCCAAGCCTTAATTTCCTAGCCTTGCCCAAAACTTTCAGTGACCCATATTTGGGATGTTTTCTTTTTGTTGCTCATGTTTTAAATGTTTCTGTTTCATTTTGTGGATTGTGGCAGAATCATATTCTCTATCAATGAAGTTGCTTTTTTGCTCTTATTGGCTGTCCATATTTCCTTGATAGTTTGAATTCTTAGTTGATTATTGATGTTTAAGCCATGAATGCACTTGTAGTTGCCCCAGTGGCCATGAGTAACTTTTAATATCTGGGAATCACACATCTTTTATGAAACTTTTCGATGATGCCAAAAGGGGGAAAATGGTTGTGCTTTATATTCTGAACAGTGATATTTATAATCAAATAAACCTGGTTCTTTATGATAAGTGCAAACTACTCTAATATGTGTCGATGTTGGACTAAAATGAAACAGGCCTAAGCTTATGAAAGCACAAAGTTTGTCATCATCAAAAAGGGGGAATTTATTGGCCCAAGAAAAAGAATAGTTTCGAAGATTGACAAAGGAACTCAGAAATGAACCAGATCCATCACTGGTAGACATAGACACGGGCAGAGTCAAGGTACGTGATATGCACATGCAAGAGATAAACGTATTCTGGCATAGTAGAATATCTTCTGATCGAAAAGATTTCATAAATGATAATGATAATGACTCCTTACTCAAAGAGAACATTGTCCAAGATAATGAGGGATTTCGGAGTTGAGATTAACTAGAACTCTTCCACCAAGGAAGAGCAGCATTAGAACTCTAGTTAATTCTTTATCTACTAACCCTATATATTGCAGGATGTTCTTATTGTATAGGTACACACAAAAGAAGAAGTTAAATGTGAATTGAGAGCAAAATAGCAAGGCAATTTTTCAAGCAGTTCGTGTGAGATTTGACTATGCAGACCTGAAGTGACTTGAACCAGCTAGAAGAACCAGTTCCAAGTGTCTGTCTTTTAGTCTAGTTCATTCATAGTAGGTGGTTTAATATTGTACCTTTCATCTTTATCTAGAAACATTTATAATAGGTACGTTGTGTATTCAAGTTAGAGTTAACTTGAAGTTGTCGCAAATAGTTAGAGACTGTTTTCCACAAGGGATTAAAGTTAGTCCTAGGTTTATAAAAGAGTTTTTGTAAATGCAGTTTTTGGCTCACTGATTTAGTAAAGAGTTTTGGGAAAAACCCTACTGGGAAGTAAGTCGTGATTTTTTCTACTTTTGAGCCAGGTGTTTTTGACATAAAAATCGTTGTGTTCTTTAATTTTTGTACTTGTTATTCCGCAACAGTAGTATTAGGAACACATAGAAGAACCAGGTCCTTTTAAAATCTGTGCACGCAAAAAATTGGACACCACACAAATCATCCCCCCCCCCTCTCCTTCTTGTGTGGTATTGAAGTATAAAACATCAATAACTATGACGGAAGAAGGGTTTTCGAAAAAAAATAACTCGACAGTACTTTATTTTAGTGACTTGACTTCAGGAGTTGATTTCGAAAGTCAAGACTTTGCTAAATCTTTGCAGATAACTTACATATAAACTAGTAGAAATAAAAGGAACCTTGAAGGAAAAACGAAACCGTGCGGGAGAGAAGGAAGAGACCTCTTTAATACCAGTATCGTAGTCGAACGGGAGAATGAAAGCATTGGTGGAAGATCTTTGTTTCTATCTACCTTGGGAGCTGAAAAGAGCCTATTTGATCCTCTTCAATGCAACATATCTTATGAAATATATAGGTCGGGTTTATCTAAGATCAAACATCCTGATCGAATACGAGTCATCTCCTAGATAAATTTTCATGTGGTTTGGATGGTAATTGATTAGAAATTAAGAGCAATTACATTAAAAACATGTCGTAATAATGACCAAGAAAACTCTTGAGAAGAAGTCGGCTTAAACACTCTCCAAGACAACAAAATCATCATATTGTGAGGAGGTTAAAAAGAGCATCCAATACAAACCGGTTTTTAATTAACTTTTTTCGTCGTGCCCCCTCCCACCCCACCCCCTCCCCCAAGCACCCCATGCTCAGGGGAAGTATTAATAGGCAAGAATATATTGGTAGTCACTCTTTTTAGGCTTAGTATCTTTTATATGAAAACTACACAGATACTTGCCAATAGAAGGCTAGACTTTAAAACCAAAAGACGAGATTTGAATAAATATGACATAGAGATATCAAAGTGAAACCATAATTACATTTTCAATTGAAGAGAAAAACATAGCAGTTTTCCTTATATATATATATATATATATATATATACTGGCATCAAATAATTGAAATTGAGTTGATATTTTTCCCTTTGCTCAGGAGAAAAGAGTCCAAAGTGTTTCTCTATGTTTTCTTCTTCTTTATCATTTTCATCAAACATAGCAAACAAATAAGTTTCTATAGTCTTTCTAGGTTTCTTTGGAGTTCCTGCCCCGCTTTGCACATGATCAATCAAATTTCTGTAATAAGTTTGAGCATTTTCAATAGTTGTTGTAGAGTTTCCCTCAGAAGGCTATCCACTTTAAGAAACAATAACATCCACATTTGGTCCTCCATCTTTCTCTACAGCAAAATACATAGAATCCAAAAGGTCATAAAAACAATTTTGATATCCTGCAGGATTTGCTTTTTGTTTTGTGAACAACGCATAAGAAAGTGGGACAACATCAGTGTTGGAAATGTGACCAAAATAAATGTAGACATTGGCTAAGAGTGGAAGGTTATTTCATGCTAGGAATACGATTATGGGATTAATGAAACTTTTGAATTCTTAGCGAAAAATACTAGCTTTAGGCGGTAGGTATTCGTTAAGAGCCCGGAATATGTTGCAGTTGAGACCTTGATCTTATCTTGCAACCCTGCTGCTGCTAATGCATTGTACATATTTTTCATGGCAGGACCAACAAATGGTGCATATTGACCATTATTTGTGGGAGATTCTTCATTCCAACAGTTATATATTTAAATTTAACATCTGAGCATCTGATCGAATAAAGGAAAGATAAATAAGCCCAGCAAGAAATTGTTGTCACAAAGTGACAATCGATTTCTACACGCTTGGTTCATTCATGGAATACGAGGTTTTTGGCGATATGAAGTGCGTACTGAATATCAGAATGAAGAGGAATAGGTAACAATATTGGGATGGATATATATTCAAACAGGTAAACCAACCAAGTGAGTTGGGCCACTACCCATCACATGGAAGGATATTCTGCCTCCGCTTAACTAAGGCAGATAGAGGTTTGCTTCTTTGACTTCCAAGAAATAGGAGAAGAACCTACGGAGATGTAAAAGTCACTGACTGAGCGACGGGATTCAGGATAGGTTCCCCAATCGGAGTCACAAAAGGCAAGAAGCTGAAATGAGGGTGAGGCAGACATAAAAAGACAAGGTTGGGATCTCTCAAAAGATAACAGAGTACTCTACAAGCAGCATCAAGATGTGGCTGGTATGGGTATTACATGTATTGACTGAGGTGTTTTACAGTGAAAGAGAGGTCGGTCCTGGTGTGGGTAAGGCAATTAAGCTTACCCAGAAGATGGCGATGCAAGGTAGGATCTTTCACAGGAACCCCTGTTTTGGCAAACAATCTGATGGAAGAATCAAGAGGTGAGGAGGCAAGAGACAAATGTAAGGATTCAAATTCGTGCAACAGATCCAACGTAAATTTCCTCTGGGAGAGAATCAATCCTTGAGGTTCTTTAATGACCTCCATGCCGAGAAATAAATGTAAGAATCCAAGATCCTTAATTCTAAATTCTTGATTGAGAAATTCTTTTAATGCATGTTTCAATATCATCATTTCCTATTAATAGAATATCATCTACATATACTGCAACTATAGAGATAGAAGAACCTGTATTTTTGAAGAATAATGAATAGTCATTCAAAGAGTGAGTGAAACCCTGGATGCTGGGCTGCCTATGTAAAAGTAACAGGTTAGTGAAGGTTAAATAGAGAGTTTATGAGAGACCACTGAAGGAAACAAAATGAGGTGTCACAGGAGTGAGGAAACAGGAAGTGCTCACATTTGTGAGTTGCAAGGCATTACAAATGTAATCTTTGAGATAGGCAGAAGTGTTGTGTGGCCTGAAAGACTTTTTGATGAGATTTTCTAAGAGAGGTTTAGTTCCAGGAGAAGGAAACAAAGGGATAGGACTATGTGATTAAGATGAAGATCCTGAGGTATAGTGAGGGGAAATAAGTGTGATAGGGAGAGGAGATGAGGTCGGTGAAGCAGTAGGAAGAGTAGAGACTAATGAGGTGAGTAGAGTTTTGAAGTCATGAGAAGAGAAGAGAGAATAACAAGTGAAACTTCTGGAGTTAGCACATAACTAGAATGGGACCTAGCAGTAGGCAAAAAAGGTTCAGAGGAAGAATTAGAATTGATTGAGGGAGATTAATAGTCAAGAATATATTGGTAGTCACTCTTTTTAGGCTTAGTATTTCTTATATGAAAACTACACAGATATTTGCCAATTGAAGGCCATACTTTAAAATCAAAAGATGAGATTTCAATAAATATGACATATATATATATATATATATATATATATATATATATATATATATATATATCAAAGTGAAACCAGAGTTACATTTGAAGATTTGTAAAAACAACGTATAGAAATTTTCCCTTTTGTATTGAATGAATTTGCTGATGTACGGTGTTGATGTATATATACAAGAAAGAGAGGAATCTTGGGTAAAAACAGAAAGGCCAAGTGGAACTCTACTATTGACTACTCTACAACTAATTTTATTCTCTATAGCTGAATAGTACAACTACAGGGTGTATCCTAATCTTCAAGAGGAACATGCCTTCATTTGCTTCCAATAGTTAAGCCCAATAAATACATACCCAATAGAGAATACAACCCAAATCTTCTTTATAGCCCAAATCTTGTTTGAACACTTCAATAGATCAATTTCGGACATAACACATCTTAACCACTAAAACCTTACCACTTCGTCTCTATCTCTCTCTGAAATTAGGTTAACACCGACAACAGTTTCAATTGAAGAGAAAAACATAGCAGTTCTCCTTATTACTCATATCAATATATATATTGGCATCAAATTGAAATTGAGTTGATATTTTTCCCTCTGATTAGGATAAAAGAGTCCAAAGTGTTTCTCTATAATTTCTCCTTGCTTATCATTTTCATCAAACATAGCAAACAAATAAGTTTCTATAGTCTTTCCAGGTTTCTTTGGAGTTCCTGCCCCGCTTTGCACATGATCAATCAAATTTCTGTAATAAGTTTGAGCATTTTCAATAGTTGCTGCAGAGCTTCCCTCAGAAGGCCAGCCACTTTCAGAAACAATAATCTCCACATTTGGTCCTCCAGCCTTCTCTACAGCAAAATACATAGAATCCAAAAGGGCATCAAAAAGATTTTGATATCCTATAGAATTTGCTTTTTGTTGTGTGAACAATACATAAGAAAGTGGAACATCAACCGTGTTGGAAATGTGAACAAAATAAGGATAGACACTGGCTAAGAGTGGAAGGTTATTTTGTGCTAGGAATTCGATTATGGGATTAATGAAACTTTTGAATTCTTGGCGAAAACTACTAGCTTTAGGCGGGTAGGTATTTGTTAAGAGCCCTGAATATGTTGTAGTTGAGACCTTGATCTTATCTTGCAACCTTGATGCTGCTAATGCATTGTACACATTTTCCATTGCACGAAGAAGAAATTGTGAATATTGACCATTATTTGTGGGAGATACTTCATTTCCTATAGAAATGTATTTGAATCTAACATATGGGAAATGATTTATTATGTTATCTTGGACCCATCCATTGGCTCTTGAAGGATCCGTTAGGGATTCAAGATCTTGATTTGGGACATCAAGAATGATCTCAATGTTACTTCCATTGAGAGCTTTGAAGATGTTTTTATTTGGATAGTAGATTCTCATCTTTCTAATGTCATTAGCCTTGTATAGGTTTACAACATCTTGGTCTGATGGTAAATTTTTGGCACTTTTTCCATAGCATACTCCAATAGACTGTGCCCCTGCATGATAAGAAAAAAAGTACATTAGAATAAACTACAACAACAACGATGCGACTGTCCCCAAATAAGTTAGGTGTCGGACTAAATGAATATTCTCACTAAATATGATTCTCTATATAGATTCTTCTCAAACCAATATTATAGTGTCAGGTCACCTAGAAATGACTATAGATAACTATTCATGATAAGTGACTTAGGAAATTAAGTTATGTTACGTGATACAACATAAAAATATTATAACAAACTCAATCAGGTGCGGCTCAACGAAGTTGGTGGGCTAAAGCTAAATTGTATTAAGAGGTCTATTTCACAAAATTCATGTAACAGTGAGACACAAAAGATCTTATGTTTTAATCAATGGGTCAATTAAACATGAGAAAGTAGCTAAATCAAAGAAACAGAGTTTAGAATTGGAAAGAGAAATCCCAAAGTCATGTAAAAGAAAGGAGAAAAAATTAGAACGGTTGAGGACAATAAATATACGACTAACAGGACGAAAATTTATTGCTCTTTACTCACTCATCTGTACATTCTTAACCAAAAATATTTAAACTTGGACTCTTAAGAGTAATCCCATAAGATATATAATACATAATAATATAGTATAATATTTTTGGGGCCCAAGGCAATGGCTTGAGCAGCCTTACCCTCCAGCCGGCCCTGAACCCAATATAATTTCACAAGTGGAGTCTGAAAAAGTAGCGTGTACGCAAACCTTACCTCTACCTTGTGAGGATATAAAGGTTATTTTCGATATACCCTCGGCTCAAAAAAGATTAAAAAGGCAATAGCAATACCATCAAACGGTGAATAACTGCAAGTTAATAGATCAACCAAATTGAAAGAAACAAGAGTAGGAATAATAATAAGAACAAAATCCTTAGGTAGTAAAGGAAAACTAAGCATAAGAAAATACAAGAGCAAATCAATACTATCGTAAAAGTTATTTACACTATTAGTGTATATAAGTTGATCTGCATATTACAAGATGCAAATATATATACATGTAATGTAGATGTGAGTATGAGAGAGAGAGACCTATCATTTGGATATTGCACATTAACAGCCCAACAAGTACAAGGGCAGCTGCAAGAAAGCCATTTTTAATGCACAAAGCCATAGCTAAAATGGAAATGAGAGAGTAAGAAACACTTGAGCTGAAATTGTGTGTTTAAGGAACCATTAGGCTGCTTCTTGTATAGACAAGCAGAAGAAGACCGACAAAGACTTAGAAAACCAAAGTCAATTGCCAAGTGAAGCACGTTATGGGAAAAAAGATGTAGAAAGTTCAAATCTGATTGTGATGGAGAGACGTAGAATTTTATGAGGAAAAATGGTCGAATATTCGGAGAAGTTTAACAGCAAATTTAAACATTTTACTTTAAATATATAAGTGGTGATTATCTACGTTATCACAGCTAGAAATACAGCAACTCATTTACGTGTATTTGATACTCCCCTATTCTGAAATATTTCAACTTTTTTTCAAATTGAATTTGTCTCAAAATATTTGAGGTGTTAGAAAATAAGAAATCATTTAATATTACTCTTTTTTTCAATTCCATCCTATCTTTTTCATTAGTATTAATATTAATTAAGTGATATGTTTAAGGAGAGAAAAGGGAATTCAGACAAATACTTATATGGTTATGTCTATTAAAATGACTTTCATAAGAGTATGAAAAAATGTTAAAAGATATATAATATTGACAAGAGGTAGTCAAAGGAAACACTTAAATTTGTTTTGGAAAAACAAAACACACAAAGAAATCCACAAACACAGATATACACTTTTTATTTAAATTGATCTATCTATCTGAGATGACATAACATTTTAACGAAATTTGCTAGAATTGTAATGTTTTAAATCTAGTCTCCAACATAATAATTAAATAATTATTTATTTATGTACTTTTGTTCTTATAAATTGATCAGTCAATGGTTTTCCTCTTCTTTTTTTTTAAGATTCTAAAATTATAGTAGCACAAACTCCATAATGAAGAGTTTTTTTCGTAAAAATGTAAAATTTTATTCAACCAAATAAGAATAAATACGTTACCTCTCATTGAACTCTAGAGACAAATATTTAAAAGTAACAAAAATCGTAGCTTTTATGTCCTCCTTTTTCATTGTCCACTATTTAACCAAATGGGGACTTTCATCTTAAATTTAATACAATTTTACCACTATATATACAATAACAAAATTCAAAATTTATTAAAATTTATAGTATGACAATCTTTCTGAAAAAATAAATCTACATGGTAGGAAGAAAGATTTTGATGCTTATTGATGCGAGAGAACAATTGAAAGTTAAAAGTATGATTGATTAATTGTGTTATTCATCTGTCCTATTTTATGTGATACACTTTTTCTTTTAGTTTATATAAAAAAGAATAATATATTTTTATATTTAGAAATAATTTAAGCTTAAATATCTCAGTATACGTTAAAGAGATGTTTTAACACTACACAAATATCTATGACTTATTTTACATCATCAATTTCAAAAATTATTATTATTTTTTTAACTCCATGTTCAATCAACGCTACATAAATAGAGACTGAGGGAGTATAAATTCCATACTTTTTTCCACACAAAAGAACAGAATTTATTAAGTATAGCCAGCTAAGAAGGGTGACTTTGTCAAATCTCATGGAGGACATGAATCTAGATAAAAAGCCGAGTACATCTCGGTGTTTTAGTCAAGCCCTCTAACGAAAATAGTGTATGTTTTTTATTTTATAAAGATAAACCCAAAAGATATTGAATCATACCGATTAAATTTAATTATATATGAAAAATATAGCTTTATATATTAAGTTTAAAACTAACAAAATATTTTTTTTCCTTGGCCCTTAGGATAATGGAAACGCCCACAAGACATCAAGTAATTAACACCTAAAGTCCCGATTTCCAAATTTATTTTTTTATTTCTGTTAAAACTAAATTAGTTACAGTATCTTTAATAGCAAGCCACAAGATATTTCAACGATCTTCTCGTTAAAACATTTGATTAGGGAGTCGGCCGCCGGTGAATGACGGACTGAAAAAGTGAAAATTCAAGAGTCCCCAAGATGGAGACAGCAGCACCGTAGCAGGGAAGGGTTTCTGAGAAATAAGGGAGCTTTTGTTATTTTAATGTATTCAAAAGAAAGCACAGAAAATTCAAACAATATTAAATGAGTCAAAAAGTATTAAAAAAGTAAAGCAAAGAATAAATAAAAAAGAAAACAAGTGAACTGTTCCTACACCTCGTGAGCACCCTCTACTTCCACCCAATAGGTTGTGAGTTCGAGTCATCCCAAAAGCAAGGTGGGAGCTCTTGAAAGAGGGAATAAAAAAAAAAGTACTAATAAAAGTTCCAAAAAACATATGCATTGGACTAGTCTTGAACTCGCGCTTCTAGGGAGTTATTTTCGGGCCTTTACCATTGGCACCTAGTGGCTGTTTTGTTCAATATTAGGGTGCCATTTTATTATATGTACAATACTTATTCTACACATATTAATATATACACAGAGTTCCGATCGAGGACTGCGGATGGTGGTGCACCCCCTCGACTCTTTGTAAATTCGCCCTTGGTATTAGTTAAGATCATGTGCTATAGTTAAGCATCGATACTTAACATTAACAAAAATAACAAATCCAGTTTGATCCCAACAGGTGCAGACCTTACCCCCACCTAATGCAGGTAGATATGCTGTTTCCAATAGACTCTTGGCTCAGAAAGGGCAAGAAGAAGAAGAGGAAAGCAAGGAAGGAAGAAAGATGGAAGAGAAAAGAAAAAGGGAATACAATACCTGAGGTGAACAAAACTACGTAATAAAAATCTAAGACTATGAAGGAACATGCATGCTACTAAGACTATCGGTGAACACCTATAAACTACCTACTAACCTTCTACCTTAATCCTCGACCTCAACACCCTCATATCAAGGGTCATGTCCTCGGTGAGCTGAAGCAGCGCCATATCCTGCCTAATCACCTCTCCCCAATACTTCTTAGGCCAACCTCGACATCTTCTCAAACTCTCCATGGTCAACCTCTCACACCTCCTAACATGAGCATCAATGCTTCTTCTCTTACCATGTCCGAACCATCTCAGCCGTGACTCCCGCATCTTATCCTCCGTGGAGGCTACTCCCACTCTGTTACGGGTAGCTTCATTCTTAATCATATCTCTCCTGGTACACCCATACATCCATCTCAACATCCTCATCTCTGCTACTCTCATCTTCTGCACGTGGGAGTTCTTGACTGGCCTACACTCAGTCCCGTACATCATAGTTGGTAGAACCATAGATAAAACATACCCTTAAGTCTTAGCGGCACATTCCTATCACACAAAACACCGGAAGCGAGCCTCTACTTCATCCATCTGCTCCAATGCGATGCCTGACATCTTCGTCAATCTCCCTGTTACCTTGGATAATCGACCTGAGATACTTAAAACTCACTCTCTTGGGGATAACTTGAGCCTCAAGCTTAACCTCTACGTCGACATCATGGGTCCCGTCACTGAACTTGCACTCCAAGTATTCTGTCTTGGTTCTACTAAGTTTGAAACCTTTAGACTCCAAGGTCTGTCTCCAACCCTCCAACCTCGCGTTAACTCCGCTACGCGTCTCGTCGATCAACACTATATCATCGGAAAATAGTATGCACCAAGGTACCTCCCCTTGGATGTGACGTGATAATACATCCATCGCCAAGGCAAATAAAAATGGGCTAAGAGTCGATCCCTGGTGCAACCCCATCACCACAGGGAAATGCTCCGAGTCACCACTCACAGTCCTCACCCGAGTCTTAGCATCATCCTACATATCCTTAATCACCCTAATGTATGCTACCGGAACACCGCTAACCTCCAAAAACCTCCACATGACCTCCCTCGGAACTTTATTGTATGTGTTCTCAAGGTCAATAAACACCATATGCATATCTTTATTCCTCTCCCTGTACTGCTACACTAATCTCCTTACCAGATGAATCGCTTATGTAGTCGAACGCCCCGGAATGAATCTAAACTGATTCTCGGAAATAGACACGCACCTCCTCACCTTGGCCTCCACCACCCTCTCCCAAACCTTCATAGTGTTACTAAACAACTTGATACCCCTATAATTGTTACAATTTTGGATATCACCCTTGTTCTTGTAAAGGGGAACCATCATACTCCACCTCCATTCTTCGGGCATCTTCTTTGTCTTAAAAATAACATTAAACAACCCAGTGTCATTTTCTTATTTACTGAGTATAAATACAGGGTGCGGCTAAATTTTCTTAACATCCCAAGAATATAGAATTAAACATACTTAATTAAGGAAGTAATGAAAAACTTATATTTGTCACCCCGTTAACTTTAGCTAATGAAAATGTGTAACGATAGCCAGTCATTTGAGTAATTTAGCCCTGATCCCCTAATTTATGCTTTCTCTATAGTTTATTGTGGTTACGTGACTCACCGAGGTGTTTGGTGTTGGTTTCGGGTAAGTTTCGGAGTGAAAGGGGACACATAGTCCCTAAGTTAGAAGGTTAAATCGTAGGAGCTGACCGTAGTTTGACTTGTGTGAAGAAGACTCCAGAATAGAGTTTTGATCATTTTAATAGCTTTGTATGGTGATTTTGGTATTAGTAGCGTGTCCAGATGTTATGGAGGTCCGTAGGTCGTTTCGGCATAGTTTGGCGAATGTTGGAAATTAGAGGACTTTAGGAAGTTTGACCATGAGTTGACTTTATTGATATCGGGGTAGGATCCCAATTCTGGAAGTTTGAATATGTCTGTATTTTCATTTATTACTTGAATGCAAAATTTGGTGTTAATCAGAGTTTTTTTGGTATGAATTGATGCGGGTTTCGGAATTCGGAAGTTCATAGTTCATAGGCTTGAAATTGGGTTGCGATTCATTGAATTTCTGTTATTTGACATGATATTGGCCTTGATTAGGTATGTTATGTGTTTTGGAACTAGTTGGTATACTCGAACGAGGTCCTGGGAGCCCCGGGTGTGATTCGAATCGAATCCGAAACGAGATTGGACTTGTGTGAATCTGCTGAAGTTGGGCTGGTTCTAGTGTCTTCACACCTGTAGAGTGACTGGCCGCAGGTTTGTAATCGCAAATTCAAGCAACTTGTCACAGAATCGGATTTGTCCTAGCCCAGCTGGGATTGCAGGTGCGATCATTTATCCGCAGAAGCGGACTCGCGAATGCGGAGGCTGCCTTAGCAAAAGTGGAATTTGGAGAAAGCAGCCTTAGGCGTGAGAGAAGATTTGGTCATTTCTCCGTAGAAGTGGGCTCGTGATGATAGGCCATAATCTCATGTTTTATTCGATTATTACATTCCCATTTACTGCACTTTAGTTGATTTTGAGCTTTAATTGCTAGTATTTTGTACTAATTATGGTTTTTTATGCCTTCTAGGTGTGATTCCGAACTATGTATATATTATGAAATGAATTTATATGATCTGGAGCTTTGAATTCTAAGTAAAAGCTAAAGGAATTAAGTCGAGATGGTATTCGGGGATCAACGGATGATAGTTAAGAACGAACGAACAATCAAGCACGCATACTGAGCAATGTCCAGTAAAATGCATATAACCTTTTGCTCGAAACTCCGTTTGGGCTCCACAATATATTGTTAGAAAAATAATTCAAAGGGATACAACTTTAATGTTTTACATGTTATCAAATTCCAAACATAACTTGGTAAAGGGAGCGCGGCAAGTGCACAACCACGCATATGGGGCAAAACAGTGTGAAAAGTGTGCGGTCGGGTACGTCCTGTCTGGGAAAAGTGTCCTTTATCGCGTAGGAGAATTTGTATGTGTTTGGGACCGACCCTACTTGGTATATATACATGATACCTATGAGAAGTTGGAGAAGGAAGAGCACAAGGAATCCATCATTCAATCCCAACTCAAGACAAGGGTTTTGATTGTTTTATGTTTTTCTTTAATTTACACTTAATTGTGATGAATCAGTCCATGTCTATGGTGTAGCTCTCTTTAGGGTTTGATGGATTTTGTGAATGTTTTAACTATTGCATCTTTATTCACTTGTTAATATAATCAAGAGAGGCATAACTTGTGATATTGTTGCTTTATATTTAGTTGGTTGAAGGCATTAATTCTTCTTAGTAATCGAAATAGGCTAGTTGAATTATTGACTAAATTATGTTAGGAGGATAATCGAAAGAGGTTCTCCTAAAGATCAATCAACTACGAATTCTTGCATATCTTCACGCACATAAAATTAGTTCATATTTTGAGGTTGAGGCTAAATCGAGAGACGAGTTTCTACTAAATAATTGAACTAATAACCAAGTGAAATTCGAGAGACTCGCTTGAATATTAGAAGTGAATTATCTAGAGTTAAATCCCAAACATGCATCTTGCACCTATCCTATCAACCCTATCTTCTCCACATTGATATCTCATTTTGCTTATTACTTGCGTGGTTTGTCACTAGTCAATAATTTAGAATCTTAGTTAATTTAAGTTTTAATCATATAAACCTCAATTGTTGATCATCTTGGATAACAATCTAGAAACAAACTACAATAATATTGTTTAACTCCAATTCATGTGGATACGATATTAAATTATACTATATTCGACTAGCGAACATATTTAAGTGTGTGTTTCAAGCTCGTCAATTTTTGGCGTCGTTGTCGGGGATTGGCAATTAAATAGTGTTTGAAATAGTTTGTAGTGCTAATTCAGGAATTTCTATTTTTATTTTTATTTTTATTTTATATTTCTCTTTTTACGTTTAGGTGTTCTTTGACTGTGCGCAGGCTACATGTCAGATTGGTGCATGACTCGATCTTTTGGGCAGGAATTGCTACTATACGAACAAGAAATTGAGAAATATCTGCGACAGCTGAGGAAGGAAAGAAATATTCCCGAGAATACAGAGACAGTTAGGCAATACTCAACAAAAGAAAAGATGGTGGGAGATGATGATAATGTTGATTTGGCTGCGAGAGAGGCAACACAACTCAGAGAGAAGGCTGCAAGAGATGTTGAAGAAGCAACACTTAGAGATGCACACATTTCTTATGAGGAGGGGAGAGCTCGAAGACTATCTCAGAATCAGCCTTTGGTTCCAGACTAGTTCGGAAACATAGCCCAGTCCAAGAGAGACCACTTGGTGATTACGCTAGACCGATTTACAACCAAGGTTTATCCAGTGTGAGACCACCTCCAGTTGCAGGCAATAATTTTGAGTTGAAGCAAAGGTTGCTCCAAACTCTCCAAAACAGTTGTGTCTTCAGAGGAAAGATGAATGAAGACCCAAACAATCATCTAATGGACTTCGAGGAGATCATGAACACCGTTCAATATAATGGTGTGTCACAAGATGCAGTTTACCTAAGGGCATTCCGATTTACTCTCAAAGATGATGCAAAACATTGGCTAAGAATCTTGCCTTAGGGATCAATTAGAACATGGGAGGAGATGACCAGAAAATTTCTTGCTAAATATTTCTCCTCAGCTAAAACGGTCAAGTTTAGAGGGAAATCCATAACTTCTGTCAGAATGAGACTGAAACTATGTTTGAAGCTTGAGAGAGGTTCAAAGAAATAGTGCGTAAGTGTCAGCATAGTGGAATAGAACTTTGGATGCAACTCCAGGATTTTTGGGATGGATTGACACCTACTTCACGCAGGACATTGAGCAACACAACAAGCGGTCCATTGATGAAGAAGACTCCAGAGGAGATAGTCACTATTCTAGATAAGTTGTCTCAAGATGCAAATCAGTGGCCCTCAGAGATTGCTGAAAGAAGAAGATCAACTAGTGTTCACCAAGTCGATACTAAC
Source organism: Nicotiana paniculata (assembly GCA_005239505.1). Lineage (NCBI taxonomy): Eukaryota > Viridiplantae > Streptophyta > Magnoliopsida > Solanales > Solanaceae > Nicotiana > Nicotiana paniculata. The sequence continues at coordinate 20,199 of ML307678.1, read as the reverse complement.
ACATCTATGCAGGTACAACTTGATTCCATGGCAAAAGAAATCAGGAAGCTGAACTTAGCTTCAATACACAATGAACCTCATGTAACATATGATATATGTTGAAGAGGACACCCGACTCATGAGTGTCAAGCTACTATGGAGAAAGTTAATGCTATGGGTAATTACAACTTTAATGCAATAGGTCAGAAGCACCCCGATTTTTCATGGAGTTCACCTGGGGGTACAACAAATTCATGGAAAGAAAATAACTCCAGATTTCAAGGAGATCCTGATTTTGTGAATTAGCCGAGGCCGCAATTTAATCCTCAATAGGTAATTCAGTCTGGGTTAGAATATTTGATGAAGTCATTCATTGTCAAGACTGATGAGAGATTAGACGCTCATGGGGCATCTATCAAATAACTTAGGATAGGTTTGCGTAACTTGGAGAGACAAGTGGGACAAATTTCAAGTATCTCATCTGAGAGAATCCCAGGTACTCTGCCATTTGATACTGAAACTAATCCCAAAGAAACAGTAAATGATGTGACCTTGAGAAGCGAACAAGTGTTAGAGGATCCTACTCCAATTCAAAAAGATGTTGTTCCTGAAAAATAAGATGGGAAGGAGATGGAAATTGAATATGATAAAAAGACAAAGAAGAAGAAAGGCAAGAAGGGAGCTGAGAAAAAGAAAAAGGAGGAAACTTCAAGAAGGGAGAAATTTGATGATGTGAGCAAGCACATGCCTGCTCTACCTTTTTCCCAAAAGCTCTATAAAAAAAATCCGGACAAGCAGTTTGAGAAATATTTAGATATGTTAAGACAGGTTAATGTAAACTTGTCATTCACTGAAGTTCTCTCACAAATGCCAGCTTATGCAAAGTTCTTTAAGGAGATCCTTACACGGAAGAAGAAGATAGAAGAGACCTCAGTGGTCAAGCTCACAGAGCATTGCAGCGCGATCTTACAAAATAAACTCCCACAAAAGTTTTGAGATGCAGAGTTTTACTATATCTTGCTCTCAGGCACTCTAAATTTTGATAAGTCTTTATGTGATTCTGGTGCCTCAATTAATCTAATGCCATTGTCTATTTACAGGAAAATGGAGAAGGAGATTGGAGAGATAAGGTCGGTGCCAATATAATTGCAGCTGGCAGACCAAACAACTATAACACCTGAGGGGATAGTAGAAGATATTTTGGTGCGGGTGGATAAGTTTGTATTTCTTGTAGATTTTTCATAGGGGTGAATATGGAGGAGAACAAGGAGGTCCCTCTCATCCTACAAAGACCATTTTTAGCAACAGGTAGAGCTATACTGGATATACATGATAGAAAACTCATGCTTAGAGAGGGTGGGGAGACTGTGACTTTTGAGATGAATGTAGCAACTGCAGTGAATAAGGAGAAGCCAGCTTCAAGTGTTGAGTGGAAGGTGAAGGGTGTGAAAGAGAAGGTTGATGTTAGTGAAAAATACAAGTGTGGGGTGAACCCCTAGAAGGCTGAGAAGAAGTTTTATGCATGGATGTGTGCACTATTTGTGGCGCGTGGAATAGAGCCCGACTTTGATTTATACCCCGACTAGAGATTCAAGGAAGTTTCCTCTAACTTATGCTTTTTAATAGTGTTTCATAGGGAAATGCCATAACTTAAAGTGTGGGGTGGGGGATATTTTATGTTGTATGTAGATTAGTCTTAGTTTTTTCTTTAATTAGCTTGAATTGTTTTTGGTTTTGTTAGTTTGAGTAGTAGAAAAATAGAAAAAAAAACATAAAAATTTTAAATTTTTTTATTTTTCTCGACGATGGATATCATTCGACGGGTTTCTTGAGTAATTAAAGTCGAAAGAAAACTACAAAAAAAAATTCTTGTTAAGTAGTGTATTAATTCCCCCTCTTGATTTTTTTTTGTGTCATGGTTCTTTTCCAAGGATTTTGTTTGAACCGGGTATAGTTAATTTTTCCTTTTTGTTAGGAGTAGGAAACCTTGTGCTATGGTTTGAAATGGAAGCAATATCTCTTGACTTTGTTATTCCTTGAGAATAGTGAGGCTTTAGTTGTGACGCTTAGGCTCAGTTTTTGACTTTTGTATTAGTACCTTAAATTGTTATGATCTTAGATTTGCTTAATTGCTTTGACTAGAGTGTCTTGATGAGGCTAATCCTGAGTGAGTCATATGCCATGTGTGTGAGATTTTTGTGTTATTTTGTGCATTGCATTGGATGTCTAGAACTTGCCCTATGTGTTTACAAAGAGAAATGGTAGTTTTGTTCAGTCTAGGAAGCGATATAGGAATTTCTTTGTTGAGCCAGTGATATGCTTTTACCACCTAATGTTTATGTATCTTAGTTAACCCCTTTGAGCTTGTAATACTATTTCTTTGGCAACCACATTACAAGCCTTATCCAATTGCTTGAATTGACAATCTATTTGAACCTTTTACCTCTCACGAGCACTTGAAATTGTTATGAACATTGTAAAACACGAAGTGTGGGGTGGTTGGTTTGGTTGTTAGTGGAACTATTAAAATAATGATAAAGGTGCACTGTTTTGAAAAAGTATGAGCCACTTGAATTGAAAAATAAAGAAATGTTGTATTTCTATGAAAAATATTCTTTGATGATGGTGACTCTTGATGTAAATGTGCTTAAATAATTTGGGAGTTGATGTATATTGATGTTAAGGTTGAGTATGGTTTGACATAAGTGTGGGATTTTGAATGTTAAATTGTATGTATTAAAGTGCTTAGGGAGGTGTAGCCACTCTTATATCTAAATGTATCATACCCGTCCCGTAACTCACATTACAACTAGTTAAAAGTCATACTTGATCATTGACTGAATTAGCTCAATTAGTAGAGTAGAACACTACGGGAAAGCCTATGTGTGATGACCCAAAAGGTCATCCCAAATATTTCTAGCTAATTCTGTGTTCCGAGGTCGTGAAAACCTCCTTCTATCTCACCTCGATTTGTGTGCACATCCCGGGCGTGTAACCGGGAAGCTGTTATGTGAAAAACTGATAAAAATGATATTTTTGTGTTGAAATTTGAATAAAGTTGACTTTGGTCAACATTTTTTTGTAAACAAACCCGGATCCATGATTTGACGGTCTGGAGGGTCCGTAGGAAAATACGGGACTTGGGCGTATGCCCATAATCGAATTCCAAGGTCCCAAGTCCGAGAAATGAAATGTTAACAGAAATTATTTTCTGAAAATAAAAGAGGTTTTTGAAAATGAAATTATATGTGAAGCCTGTGGCATCGGGTCCGTATTATAGTTCCGGAGCCGGGTACAGGTTCGATATAATATTTGTGCCATATCTGTGAAGTTTGGTAAGAAACAGACTTCATTATATGTGATTCGTACCTTAAATGCAAAATTTGATGTTTAAAGAAGTTTTGAGGAATTTCATTGATTTTTGGTTTGATTCGTCATTTTAGTGTTATTTTTTGTGATTTGGAACCTCGAGCGAGTCCATATTAGGTTATAAGACTTGTTTGTGCATTTAGAGAGGGTCCCGGGGGCCTCGGGTGTGTTTCAGATAGGTTCCGGGTCCATTTTCCCTATTTTTGAACTGCTGATGTTGCCTTCTGGTTTCCTTCTATGCGATCGCATAGTAGTGGTCGCGATCGCACAGTTTCATTAGACCTGCCCAGCTTTTTATTCAATGCATTCGCACACTCAGGTACAAAATCGCAGAAGTATAGAATTTCCTACAGTGCGATTAAATTGGCCTGCTCGCGACCGCATAGTATTAAATTGACCTGTGCCCCTACTTCCTACTATGAGATCGCATCTACCTATTCGCGATCGCATAGAACCTTTCTGGCTAGAAACATTATTTACTCTATGCGATCGCATCTTTTAATCTGCGATCGCGATGCCTTAAAATCTGGGCAGACAAATTATATTCCAAAATCGAGGGTTAGGCCGTTATTCCAAATCGGTTCTTGGCGATTTTGGAAGGTTTTATCACACAAATCAAATGGGTATGTGTTCTTCCACTAGAATTAAATATATTTCATGAATTAGTTCTTGTTTTTATCATTTAATTTGTGTTTTGGGTTGAGGAAATTGTAGGTTTTGAAAGAAAAGTTTTAAAATGAAAAATCATGATTTGAAGGACCAAATAACATCAGAATTGGATAAATTTTGTATGGGTGAACTCGTATCGGAATGGGTTATCGCAATTTGTAAAATTTGTCGGGTTCCGAGTTGCGGGCCCGGAGGTTGACTTTTGGGTCGATTTTTATAATATTGTAAAGATTGAGACTTTATTATTCGTGATAGTTCCTTATACGTTTTATATGAATTTTTGAAGTTGTTTTAGTTGATTTTGAGCCATCCGGAGGCCTTTCCCCCAAAGAAGTCTATTTTTGAGTACCGGGTTGTCGTCTTTGAGGTAAATATCTTGCGTAACCTTGTGTGGGGAAACTACCCCTTAAGATTGAGTCTTCTATGTTGATTGTAGCCCGTGTACGCGAGGTGACGAGTGCGTAATCGGACTTATTTGCAAATAGCTTGCCCTTTCAGGATTTTTAGGTCCTTATGTTCCCCGTGTATGAATTAAAATTGTTATATCTGAATTCATGATTTCTAGTTTCATCTCTTCCTGCTCAAATTAGAAGTTACATGCTAGCATTCCTTGTTTCTTATTTGATCTTAATTGGCTTAAATGAAGAGTTTCCTTTCGTACCGTTATACTATATATTTCTTCATACACTACCTATGTGACTAAAACTAGTATAATCTCACCCTATAATTGTCTAATAGTAATTGGAATATTTGTATGGTGGTGTCAAGCATGCCCGTGAGTTGTGCATTGTGATTTAAATGATTTTCCCTTAAGTACAACTTAGGTTTAATTGATGACCACCCATGTTTATGATATTTCTTTGGTGTTGCCTATTTACTGAGCATTTGTTCAAGATGAGTTTATTCGGTGAAGCTAATTGTCTAAGTGAGATTGGTTATAGCTGATTCCCTTACCGGGATGATTTGGCTTTTTGGTTGTGAACTTGAATATATAGAATCGTTGCTATATTTGCCTTGTTTTCCCCTCGGTATGCTTCTTCTATTTGTTCTTGGCATTCCTTTCAGTGGCTACTTCTTATGAGTGAGTTTTTACCATTTTTGTGATTTAAGTCTTTGTATTGATTTGCTCATCGCCCTTTGCATTCGGTCTTGTTTGCTTTTGCGCCTGTTGTGGCAATGTATGTTGTTTCTGTCGCATTATGGTTGTTTTCCTCAGTGACTGCATTGCATATTTAAATTGGGACTACGGACCGAGATACGGGAGCTTCCCCCCTGTACTGCATTGCATATTTAAATTGGGACTATGCACCGAGATCCATGAGCTTTCCCCTGTACTGCATTGCATATTTAAATTGGGACAACGGACGGAGATCCGGGAGCTTTCCCTTATACTGCATTGCATATTTAAATTGGGACTATGGATGGAGATCTGGGAGCTTTCCCCCTGTATTGCATTGCATATTTAAGTTGGGACTACAGATGGAGATCCGGGAGCTTCCTCCTGTACTGCATCGCATATTTAAATTGGGACTACAGACGAGATTCCGGGAGCTTTTCCCATGTACTGCATAGCATAAAAAATTCTAAGTTGCGGACTGAGTTCCAGTGGTTTTATCATTGAGGAGATTTGGATCGAAACATATATATTGAAAATAATAGCTGAAAAGCAATTATCGCCAGGAAAAGTTATGTCTGAAGGACTTCTATTTCGAAGGTATATTTGAAAAGTATTTGTCTTGCAGAAAAATGATATTTGAAATAGCAGTATTTGGGAAAGTATATTTTAACACCACATATTATGAAGGGACTATGTTTTAAGGATTTCTCCTTATAAAAATATATAAATATACATTCAGAGAAAGTATGTTTCTAAGAAGAAATTTCTCTATTCTGAATTGATTATATCTTTAAAGCTTTCGAAATAAACTCACGATTTAAAGGTTTTCACTCGAAGGATTGACCAGCTTTATTGAGTTTATTGGCTAAGGCCTGACGTGAATAAATTGATGCAGTGCTGTGTTGTTAGTGTTTTATTGGGTTGTGATTCCCGACATTTGGCTTGCATTCTTTCCATTCTCCTTGTGTATTTCTTTTATGTTGTCCGTCGATCGTAATTATTGAATTTTCTTTCGTATTATTCGGTCGTACCATTAGTTATATCAAAATATATTTAGCTAGATATTATGTTTCGGTCATTGGAACATTTATATCTTTTTACTTATTAGACCAGTGGTGTCTTGACTAGTCCTCGTCACTACTTCACCGAGGTTAGTCTTGATACTTACTGGGCACCGCTGTGGTGTGCTCATACTACACTTCTGTGCATTTTTCTGTGCAGATCCAGGTAATTGTTGTTGTTAGTTGCATTGATCGTTGATGAGGAGACTCAAGATAAACCTGCTGCTGCGTTCGCAGGCTTCAGAGTCACCTTCCTTTTTATGTCAACTGTACTTATTATTTCTAGAAAATTGTATTTAGATTCGGTTGAAAGATGTCGTAGAGCTTATGACTTGTATTTTTCGGGTTTTGGAAAATTGTAAACTCTGTCAAGATTTCTATATTGAGACTGTTATAGTTCCTTTATTATTGTTGTTATTCAGTGGAAATGTTAGGCTTACCTAGGCCCTAAGACTAGGTGCCATCACGATACCTAACAGAGGAAAATTTGGCTCGTGACAAGTTGGTATCAGAACTCTAGGTTCATAGGTGCAACGAGTCATAAGCGAGTTTTGTAGAGTCTTGCGGATCTTTACGGAGACGTCGGTACTTATCTTTGAGAAGCTACAGAACTATTAGGACAATTTCACTTCCTTCATTCCTATCGTGCGATTTTATTGAACTTGAAGTTTGAAATTATTGTTCGATTCTCTCACCGATGGTGAGGAAACGAACGACGGTTCCTGATGATGTTACCCCGAAGCAAGTGTCGCAAGGGTCAGAGACAGGGGCCAATGAGGAGAACGTGCCGCAGTTAAGATGCCTACCAGAGCAACCGTTGAGGAGGCCCCAGTAGTTCTAGTTGAGGGACAGGTACTAGGGGTTCCTATTGCTACCCTGGACTTCAGGAGACCTGAGCGCAGTTTTTAGTACAATTGATACATTGACTCAGGCGAGATTGATTCTAGTTCACCGGCTATTACACGGATCAGGGGAGGAGTTCAGACTCCCATCGTCTACACTCCAGAGTAGTGAGATCATATTGATCAGGTTCTAGTTGTTATGGCAGCACGATGTGTGGTTTAAAATCAGCCCATGGTTAGGACAGTAGCATCGGAGGAATAATACCTTGGACTTGAGAGGTACAGGAAGTATCACCCTTCTATCTTCCAGTTTATTGGCGGCAGCTGGTGCCCAGGGTTTCCTGGAAGAGTGTCACTATATTCTTCGTACTTCGGGTATTGTGGAGACGAGCGAGATTGATTTTGTCACGTCTCAGGTTCAGAGTAGTGGGTTGTTCAATGGTGGCGGCATATGAGTTGGGGGTAACCTGGCCGAGTTAGCTTCAATATCATGGATTCAGTTTTTGGAGATGTTTTGAGGGAGGTTGCACCTCAGTTCCTTGGAATGTTCGGCACGCGGAGTTTGAGCAGTTGCGTCAGGGCGCCATGTCACTATTGGAATATGCCGTTAGATTCAGTGAGTTGGCCAGAAATGCACCTCGTTTGGTTGCTTCAGTTATGAGATGAGTATGTAGAGTAATTGAGAGATTTAGACATGATATCCGATTCAGCGAGACTCGAGAGTTAGACTAGGATGCCTCGTTCAGCAGGTAGTAGGGATAGCTAGCCGGTTGGAGAGTATGTGGGACCGGGAGCGAGAGGGTAGACGAGATCAGGGAGAGAGTTCAGGGAGGCGAGGAAGCCTCATAGACCGGAGTAATCTACTGTTTCATATTATTGAACCAAGGTACGTCATGGTAGAGAATTTTGGGTCAACCAGTTCAGCTTGCATTACCAGCTTCGCATTTGGGCTTTTCAGGTACTCATAGGTCTCAGAGGATCCGTACTGTACATTTTCCACAGCCATGTCGGTAGAGAAATTGTTTTCAGTGTGGAGATGTTAGCCACATGGTAAGAGATTATTACAGTAGTCAGGTAAGTGTGTTATAACAGGGTATTCAGGTGGGTAGAGGGCTCCCAAGAGGGGGAGGCCCGACCTGTTGTTGTGTTGCATATAGTAGGCTAGAGGTCGTTGTGCCAGATATCATCACCCGGGTATGTCTTGATGTTCTAAAGTGGGGTACCATTGTATTTCACTATAGTTCTGTTGGTCAGGACGAGTTTCCATTATTTGTTGTTTCATTTACGAGTGAGTTTTATGTTTTGTACTCTATTTTTATGTTTGCTCCTATTGGGAGATTCTATGAGTAGTAGCCCATGTCTATCATTTTTTTATTCATCCTTGCTAGTGGTGAAACTAGAAGTGAGTCCATGTTGTCCTTCGTGGTAAGCTTTATGTGATTCTCCTAAGTGTTTTGTTTACGAGCAGTGATTTGATACTCCATCGACATGTGAGTTCAGTTAGAATTATGACTTTCATCAGCTGAGATGAGTTAATGGAGAAATTTCTATTGGTATGATATATTTTCGGTATGTGATTCAGAGTTGATGACGAGGTTCTCGTGATATTTGTGATTCGATATGTTTGGACCGGGCTGAGTACCGCAATGGAAATTTTATCGGGATGGAATCCTTGTGATTTGTTCATATGTTTTGCTTCTTCCTTGTTATATTGCTTTTGGTAAGTCAGTATTGATAGAGAGTTGTGCCTATGGGATTTTATTTGATAGATCCTTTATATGCTTCTATTTCATACTCAGCCGTTTCGTTATGTGTTTTCCTTAGTTTAGTTTGCGAGATGTGTGCCCGATGGTGTTAGTTGTGGCTTGGTGATTCGGGCGTATAATAATGAAGTTTTCGTGTTCATTGCATCATTATCAATATTATGGGGTTTGGAAACAGAATTCTTCCATATGTGGGACTAATTGCCAATGTTGAGTTGATTACGGGCAGTTATTGTGATCAAAAGTGCCATTTGAGCCTATGTGTGACGAGCTACATTGTGTCATCGTGATTTATGGGTGTAGACCTGAGTTGATACAGCTGGTTGAGGCTAATGTCGGATATGGATTTAGAATCGGGTCTTTTGAGAAATGAGTAGAAGGTGAGAAAGTGAGCTATGAGGCTTATCGGTGGTGATGTGAAGGCTATATTGCAGTTGTGATTGTTCCGTCAGGCTTAGATGGGTTTGGGTGATGTGGGATCACCCGCGGGTATGTGTTTGAAGTGTACGATCAGTGATTGGATGAGTTCAAGGTGAATCCTGGAACGTTCGAGGACGAACGTTTGTTTAAGAGGGGGAGATTGTGATGACCCAAAAGGTCATCCCGTATATTTCTAGCTAATTCTCTGTTCCGAGGTCGTGAAAACCTTCCTCTATCTCACCTCGACTTACGTACGCAACCCGGGCGTGTAGTCGGGAAGCCTTTATGTGAAAAACTGATAAAAATGATAGTTTTGTGTTGAAATTTGAATAAAGTTGACTTTGGTTAATATTTTTGGTAAACAGACCCGGATCCGTGATTTGACGATCACAGAGGGTCCGTAGGAAAATACGGGACTTGGGCGTATGCTCGGAATCGAATTCCGAGGTCCCAAGTCCGAGAAATGAATTTTTAAAAGAAATTGTTTTCTGAAAATAAAAGAGGATTTTGAAAATGAAATTATATGTGAAGCCTGTGGTATCGGGTCCATATTATAGTTTCGGAGCTCGGTACAGGTTCGATATAATATTTGTTCCATATCTGCGAAGTTTAGTAAGGAACGGACTTCATTAGATGTTATTCGGACCTTAAATGAAAATTTTGATGTTTAAAGAAGTTTTGAGGAATTTCATTGAGTTTTGGTTTGATTCGTCGTTTTAGTATTATTTTATGTGATTTGGAACCTCGAGCGAGTTCGTGTTAGGTTATAAGACTTGTTTGTGCATTTAGACGGGGTCCTGGGGGCCTCGGGTGTGTTTCAGATAGGTTCCAGGTCCATTTTCCCTATTTTTGAATTGTCGATGCTGCCTTCTGGTTTCCTTCGATACGATCGCATAGTAGTGGTCGTGATCGCATAGTGTCATTAGACCTTCCCAGCTTTTTATTCAATGTGTTTGCACACTGAGGTACGCGATCGCAGAACTATAGAATTTCCTACAGTGCGATCGCATTTACTTGCTCGCGACCGCATAGTATTAAATTGACCGGTGCCCCTACTTCCTACTATGCGATCGTATCTACCTATTCACAATTGCATAGAACCTTTCTTGCTAGCAACATTATTTTCTCTATGCGATCGCATCATTTAATCCGCGATCGTGATGCCTTAAAATCTGGGCAAAGAGATTATATTCCAAAATCGAGGGTTAGACCATTATTATCATATTTTGACTTCTAGAGCTCGGTTCTTGGTGATTTTTGAAGGGTTTTTTCACACAAATCGGATGAGTAAGTGTTCTTACACTAGAATTAAATATATTTCATGAATTAGTTCTTGTTTTTATCATTTAATTTGTGTTTTGGGTTAAGGAAATTGTAGGTTTTGAAAGAAAAGTTCTAAAATGAAAAATCATGATTTGAAGGACCAAATAAAATCGGAATTGGATAAATTTAGTATGGGTGGACTCGTATCGGAGTGGGTAATCGAAATTTGTAAAATTTTTCGGGTTCAGAGGTGTGGGCCGGGGGGTCGACGTATGGGTCGATTTTTGTAATATTTTAAAGATTGAGACTTTATTATTCAGAATAGTTTATATGTATTTATGAAGTTGTTTTAGTTGATTTTGAACTGTCCGAAGGCCTTTCCGCCTGAGAAGTCTATTTTTGAGTACCGGGTTGTCTTCTTTGAGGTAAGTATCTTGCCTAAACTTGTGTGGGGGAACTACCCCTTAGGATTGAGTCTTCTAAGTTGATTGTAGCCCGCGTATGCGAGGTGACGAGTGCGTACTCGGACTTATTTGCAAATAGATTGCCCTTTTAGGATTTTTAGGTCCTTATGTTCCCCGTGTATGAATTGAAATTGTTATATCAGAATTCCTGATTTCTAGTTTCATCTCTTCCTGCTCAAATTAGAAGTTATTTGCCTACTATTCCTTGTTTCTTATTTCATCTTAATTGACTTAAATGATGACTTTGCCTTTCCTACCGTTATACTATATCTTTCTTCATACACTGCCTATGTGGCTAAAACTAGCATAATCTCGCCCTATAATTGTCTAATAGTAATTGGAGTATCTATACGTTGGTGTCAAGCATGCCCGTGAGTCGTACATTGTGATTTAAATAGTTTTCCCTTAAGTACTACTTATGTTTAATTGATGACCGCCCATGTTGATGATATTTCTTTGATGTTTCCTATTTACTGAGAATTTGACCAAGCTGAGTTTATTCGGTGAAGCTAATTGTCTTAGTGAGATTGGTTATAGTTGATTCCCTTGCTAGGATGATTTGGTTTCTTGGTTTTAAACTTGAATATATAGAATTGTTGCTATATTTGCCTTGTTTTCCCCTCGTTATGCTGCTTCTCTTTGTGCTTGGCATTCCTTTCAGTGGCTACTTCTTATGAGTGAGTTTTTACCATTTTTGTCATTTAAGTCTTTGTATTGATTTGCTCATCGCACTTTGCATTCAGTCTTGTTTGCTTTTGGGCTTGTTGTGGAAATGTATGTTGTTTCTGTCGCATTATGGTTATTTTCCTCAGTGGCTGCATTACATATTTAAATTGGGATTACGGACCGAGATCCAGGAGCTTTCCCCATGTACTGCATTGCATATTTAAATTGGGACTACGGACCGAGATCCGGGAGCTTTTCCCCTGTACTACATTGCATATTTAAGTTCGGACTACAGACGAAGATCCGGGAGCTTTCCCCCTGTACTGCATCGCGTATTTAAATTGGGACTACAGACGAGATTCCGGCAGCTTTTCCTCATGTACTGCATTGCATGACAAATTCTGAGTTGCAGACTGAGTTCCGGTGGTTTTATAATTGAGGAGATTTGGATCGAAATATATATATTGAAAAGTATAGCTGAAAAGCAATTATCTCCAGGAAAAGTTATGTCTGAAGGACTTCTATTTCTAAAGTATATTTGAAAAGTATTTGTTTTGCAGAAAAATGATATTTGAAAGATCAGTATTTGGGAAAGTATATTTGAACACCACGTATTTTGAAGGGACTATGTTTTAAAGATTTCTTTTTATAAAAATATATAATTATACATTCAGAGAAAGTATGTTTCAAAGAAGAAATTCCTCTGTTCCAGAATGATTATATCTTTACAACTTTCGAAATAAACTCACGATTTAAAGGTTTTCACTCGAAGGTTTGACCAGCTTTATTGAGTTTATTGGCTAAGGCCTAACGTGAATAAATTGATGCAGTGCTGAGTTGCTAGTGTTTTATTGGGTTGTGATTCCCGACATTTGGCTTGCATTGTTTCCATTCTCCTTGCGTATTTCTATTATGCTGTCCATTGATCGTAATTATTGAATTTTCTTCCGTATTATTTGATCTACTGTTAATTATATCGAAAAATCTTAAGATAGATATTATATTTCGGTCATTGGTACATTTATGTCTTTTTACTTATTAGACTAGTGGTGTCTTGACTAGTCCTCGTCACTACTTCACCGAGGTTAGTCTTGATACTTACTGGGCACCGTTGTGGTGTGATCATACTACGCTTCTATGCACATTTGTGTGCAGATCCAGGTAATTGTAGTTGTTAGCTGCGTGGTTCGTTGATGAGGAGACTCAAGGTAAACCTGTTGTTGCGTTCACAGGCTTCGGTGTCACCTTACTGTTTATGTCAACGGTACTTATTATTTCTAGACAGTTGTATTTAGATTCGGTTGAAAAATGTCGTAGAGCTTATGACTTGTATTTACCAGGTTTTGAGAAATTGTAAACTCTGTCAAGATTTCTATATCGAGACTGTTATAATTCCTTTATTAGTGTTGGGTTTTAGTGGAAATTTTAGGCTTACCTAGTCCCTAAGACGGCCATCACGATACCCAACGGAGGAAAATTTGGATCGTGACATTGTGGTTCATCTTTTGTAGCATATGAATTTTGTTTATGAGAATGAGTGAATTCCTTCTATCTTGAGTTCCTGATTGTTCTTAATTTTTTATTGTGTATGAAACTACTCTCTTTTGTTGTGTGAGGGCACATCATTCATGAAGGAAAGGTAATGTCGTTGACCTCTGTGTTAGAGTAAGTGAGTGAGTTGTGAATAATTCGTGGTACTTGTGAGTCAAGTCTTGAGGTGAATATGTTACACTATTGTTCTTAGTCTATTTTAAATATTCTTGGTGTGATGAGTTACGAGAGTTTCTTAGTAAGGTTTTGTCTATAAAATACGTGGTTTAATTGCTCGAGGACGTACAATGGTTAAAGTGTGGGATGTTGATAGTAGGATATAATCCCATGTTTTAGTCAATTATTACATTCCCATTTACTACACTTTAGTTGAGTTTGAGCTTTAATAGTTAGTGTTTTGCACTAATTATGTGGTTTATGCTTTGTAGGAGTGATTCCGAGCTATGTGTATGTTATGGAATGAAATTCAAGTAATTTGGAGTTTTGAAGTCTGAGTAAAAGCCCAACTAATTAAGTCGGGATCGTGTTCGGGGATCAACGTATGATAGTTAAGAACGAATGAAGAATCGAGCAGGCATACTATGCAGTGTACAATAAAATGCACATAACCTTTCGCTCGGAACTCCGTTTGAGGTCCCAACAAAACAAGGTGAAAAGTGCGCGGAAAGTGTGCGTGCATATTGGGAAGAACAACGTGAAAAGAGCACGACCAAGTGTGCGAACACACTTTCAGGTGCGCGGCCGCGCACAACCTGTTCAGGAAAAGTGTCCTTTTTCGCGTAGGAGAAGGTGTATGTGTTTGGGCCGGATCCTACTTGGTATATATACATGAAAAAGGGTATTGTTGGGATTTTTGACATAATTTAGACCTAAGGAGCTAAGGAGAAGTTGGAGAAGGAAGAGCACAAGGAATCCATCATTCAATCCCAATTCAAGACAAGGGTTTGGATTGTTTCTTTAATTTACACTTAATCGTGATGAATTACTCTATGTATTTGGAGTAGTTCTCTTTAGGGTTTGATGGATTTGGTGTATTGATATTTGTTTGTGGATAATTAACTCTAGTTTTATGTATTGAATCGTTTTGGATGTTTTAACTGTTGCATCTTTATTCACTTGTCAATGTAATCGAGAGAGGCATAACTTGTGATGTTGTTGCTTTATATTTAATTGGTTGAAATCATTAATTATTTTTTGTAATTTAAAGAGGCTATTTGAATTGTTGACTAAACTATATTAGGAGGAAAATCGAAAGAGGTTCATCTAAAGATCATTCCACTATGAATTCTTGCATATCTTCACGCACTTAAAATTGGTTCATATTGTGAGGTTGAGACTTAATCGAGAGAGGAGTTTCTACTAAATAATTGAACTAATAACCAAGTGAATTCGAGAGACTAACTTTAACATTAGATGTGAATTATCTAGAGTTAAATCCCAAAGATGCATCTTGCCCCTATCCCATCAACCCCATCTTCCTCACATTGATATCTTCCTTTGCTTACTACTTGTGTTGTTTGTCACTAGTGAATAGTTTAGAATCTTAGTTAATTCAAGTTTTAATCATATAAAACTCAATTGTTTATCATCTTGGATAGAAATCTATCTACAAACTACGACAATACTATTTAGCTCCAATACCTATGGATACAATATTATATAATACTATATTCGACTAACGAGCATATTTAAGTGTGTGTTTCAAGCTCGTCAAATGCTTGCATATGCGCGATTTTATTCGCAGAAGCAGAACTCTAGGACTTAAGCTGGGACCGCACCTGCAATGATTTTTCCGCATGTGGGGCGTCGCACATGCGACTAAGTGACCGCAGATGCGGATTCGCTAGGCAGAAAAAGGAAGAATTCAAGGGTTTGGTTCATATTTCATTTTGGGATTTTGGGAGCTCGGTTTGAGGCAAATTTTCGAGTGCTTTTCGGAGGAATTTTTCGGGTAAGAATTCTTGACTCGAATTTGGTTAAATTATACTAATTTATCATAGATTTTATCATGTAATTAGGGATTTAAGTTGGAAACCGGGAAAAGTGATAAAACTTCTTAGGCTAAATGTTTGAGTATTGAAAGGCGAAATGAGATCAAATTTGAATAATATCTTGTGTTGTTGGACTCGATATCGAATGGGTGTTCATTTTTGTAATTTTTTTCGAGACGGCCAGGCGCGAGTTGACATTTTTGGGTATTTTTTAATTTTTTTCTAAGATCATAATTTGATTATTTAAATTAATTTCCTGTAGTTATATTTATAGTATGATATTGTTTAGGTTGGAATTGAGCCGTTCAGAGTTAGAAAATCGAGAGAATGACCTTCTAGTTGATTGATTTAGCATGGTTTGAGGTAAGTGACTTGTCTAACCTTGTGTGGGGGAAATTTTTGTTAGGATTTGGTAAGTTGTGAAAGATCATTTTATTGAGTGGTAATGTTTTCGCATTCGTGTTATTTCTTAGAGGATTGTTTGGTTGTTTGCACGAAGTATATGTCGTGTTGTTGTTACTATTTGCACGAGATTTCTGTCGTGTCGTTGTTACTGTTGATACTCATGTGGTGGTATAAGGTCTGGGTGTTGAAATACAAGAGGGGAGATAAGGTTGGCTTGATACACGTGGCTATTATGGAACTACTAGACACCATGCTGTGTCATAAGATGGGTTAAAACGTGGGATGATATTTCGGGAAAATGATTTTCCAAACTAAATGTAAAGTCTCCGGTGGTGATATAAGGAAAGGTTGTGAGTTACTTTTATGATTTGAGACTATGAGGTTGTACCTCGATAGGTCCCCCTATTGATCTTTCTCTATTTGCTGTATTTATTTTGGTTGTAGTTTTCTTAACATGTAAAATCCTTGTTTTCCTTTTGTGTTGTATTAATTGCCTTGATTCCGTGTTGTTAAATTTTTGGGGATTTTTTATTGCTTCACTTCCTTTGTCATTATCATTATATCGTTATGTCTTCTATATTGTTTCTTATTATCTCTAGTAGGGTCTTGACCTGACCTCGTCACTACTCTACAGAGGTTAGGCTTGGTACTTATTGAATACCGTTGTGGTGTACTCATACTACGCTTCTGCACATGTTTTGTACAGATCCAGGTACATTTTATCAGTCTCGGTACTAGCGCGCTGAGCTTGTTTTGGAGAATTCAAGATATACCTACATGCGTCAGTAGGCATCGGAGTTCCCTTCTATCATGTTCTTCCTTATTTCATTACTCTTTTATAGACAATGATATATAGGATTGTTCATCACTGTATTTAGAGCTTATGACTTATATTTCACCAGGTTTTGTGAGTTTTACATTTTGAAAAATATATTTTATGTACGCAGTTATTGTAGTTTTGAGATTTTAAGTTGTTATTACAATTTTTCCACATGTTGATAGGCTTACCTAGTTTTAGAGACTAGGTACCATCAGAACTTCCTACACAGGGAATTTGGGGTCGTAACAAAATGTGGGGCTCGGTAAGTTGCATGATGGGACAACTAGTTCAAGACTTTTCTAAAGTGAGGATAAAATCATTTCTGGTCACCAAACTACTTTAATTTTAACGGGTTAACAAGACTCTTGGTAAATAAAGTTACAAGTTATTCATTCGTATTTTATCACCACGTGTCATATCTTCGTCCAATTGTATATTTTTCATCCATTCCAAGTATATCAATTTTTTAAGGGAGTATGACACGCATGGGATATTTCTGTGCTGTCAAATTAATCAGATGTAAGGAGGAAGAAGAGAAAGATTGGTAGAAGAAAGTTGTAGTGAAATATAACAGTCTTATATCTTCAATTTATCGAATAAACTGTCCAAGCCACTATTTATATACACCAATTGATTCTAATGAATGAAGTAAAATTAACTGGCTAAAGGTATCTTTAATATAAATAACTAACTAACAACCCTTGCCCACCCAGCTTGTTGTGCTTTCAACACTCCCCTCCCCTCAAGCTGATACTTTGATTATATTCTCAACTCCAAGCCGACTTAATAAGAACTCATGTTGTTCTTTTTCATTGCCTTGAACTCATGTCCGTTTTGGACGTTAAGGTATAGCGCCCTTTAAAAGGGATTTATATATAAAGCTGATAAGACATACATGTATAGCGTCGTTTATTAAGGCGCTACATGTATAGCGCCTTAATAAACCGCACTATACATTTTCATAAATCCGTCCCCTTCCCTTCCCCCACGTTCAGAACAGAACTCCCCCCTCCCCTATTTTTTATTAAAAAAGCAGTGGTATACCCCCATTAACGACCCAAAAAAACTCGAGTGGACCCCACCCGTCCCAAAAAAAGTAAAGAGTGTTGGTCCCACATCCTAGCTAAGGTCTTCTCTCGTTATGGGTTGCTCCTTTCGGAATCAAATCTTCAATTTTTCAACTTTTCGAAAAACATAAATCGAAGTATTCCGATTTAGTTTTTGTCGAAACTCATATAAAAATGCATATTAGTTGTTTTAAATGTGTTCTATATTGTTTTGTATTTATTTTTCCGATTAAACTGGTATGTTATTTTTATCCGGACTAATATATTAGTGTGCTAAAAAAATATGTAAGGATTGAGAAATTATTATTATTTGTTAAAAAAAATGTTAATAAATTACTTTTATTGTTTTATATGTATTTTCGTGAATATTTTATGATTAAATATATTTGTTGTTCTTATGTAGTTTAGATTATTTATTTTCTTAAAAGCTAGTAATATAGTGCCATTTTAGCGTAGTAAAATTTAGTGTCTTTTAGTGTAGTATCCATGTAGTTTAAGTATCTCTTATAGTTAAAAATACGTCAAAATAACTGATAGATCAAACACAAACTAACGAACATACAAGAATTCAGGATATCTTGGTGTCACGACCCAAAATTCAATAGTTGTGATGGCACCTAATCTAACCTGCTAGGTAAGCTAACTAACGATTATCCAATTTTAATAACAATTTAATAAAGAAGTTATGTAAGAAATATCGGAATCTTATACATTTCCCAAGGACTGGTAGTACAAATAATGAGCTTCTAGAGTTTACAAAACGAAAATGAAATAAATAAATACACAGTATGTTTAAAAAGTACATAAACAGAGTTTTATAATCTAAGGCTACCGCAAAAAAAGGAGGCAGCTACCACAGGGATGCAGGTACATCTTCAAGTCCCGCAATCCTCGAACACAGCAAAAATAGCAATTAACATCTGCACGCAATGTGCAGAAGTGTAGTATCAGTACAACCGACTCCATGTACTCAGTAAGTAACAGACCTCACCTTAGGTTGAAAGTACTGATGAGCTAACACAAGGCGGGTCCAATACCCGTGTTCCACAATAGTTCATAACAACATAAATGCAATTTATAAAGAGATATCTCAAAAGTAAAAATACTGAGCTCGTTCAGAGTTCCAGAAATGGTCATGCTTTTCAAATATCTCAGTGAAAGAAAATCCCAAATCTTTTACCGAGAATGCCAAAATACGAGTACGTTTGAAAACTGAAATTTTCCAAATATTCTTTCCACAATAAATAAAATGTTTCATTTTCTTTTCAAATAACAAGTACAAAATACCTCTCTATGTCCACGTATCAATGTGTATAATAAGTCATGAATGACGTGATACTATATAACATGAGGAAAAATGCAACTTTATGCATGTATGTCATGTGTGCACGTAAATGCCACGTTTCTCAGAGATGGATCATGTACTCACACTCTCCGAGTACTAAATCTCACTTTCTTGCATCCTCTCTCACTACGCTCAATACTCATCAGACTACATCACTCAGCACTGTATAATAACTGCTACGGCGTGAAGCCCGCTCCACATATATGAATAGTCGACTGCACTCACTGGGGGTGTTCAGACTCCGAAAGGGCTCCTTCAGCCCAAGCGCTATATTGTTGTGTGTGCATCCTGACCCAATACTATTGCGGTATGCAGCTCGATCCAATACTTCTGCAGCGTGCAGTCCGATCCATATATTGTTGCGGCGTGTGTGAGCATGTGATAATACTCGCCGTATCATCCTATAAAAATCCCAATAAATCAATTGATTTTATAAATATTGACTGACTTTTCAGTAATTAATTGTGAATTATTTGCGTTGCTTGCATATCCATAATTCATATTTCAAAATCATTGAAAATTCTACATTATGAAGTTATTAGTCACCATTAATTGAATGATAGACAAACACCGAGTATTTAACGTAATGTATTTTTAATAACTAATTACTATAAAAATTAACCATTTTTTATTCGATAAATCATAGATTTAACTAAGAATATATAATTGATTGTCTTATTCTTAATTAACATGTAAATATATGAAAAATAAGGTTTAAAATTAATTGCTAAATTTTTTTTTTGGATTAAATTAGAGTTTAATTTAATTAGATTAATTAACTAATAAAGAAAACAAAAGCAAAATCGGACCTGGGCCAAGAAAGACCCACGCCCAACCCTTATTTTTCTATGCACCCATACAATCCAAGCCCAAAACACAACCTCTTACTCGGCCTGCCCCTAACCTGACCAAACGACACCGTTTGGTCTAACTGATCAAATCCTGGCCATTGATCGAANCACCCCCTCCATTTCACCAAACCCTAATCCCCTTCGTCCGCCTCTCTCTCTCTCTCTTCTCTCTACCAAGAAACCCTAGCCGCCCCCAGACTCCCACCGCTTTCCGGCCACCGGAACTCGAACAAACGCCACCAAATCCTTACCAGACGATTCTCTCCTCATCCTTAACCCCATCCCACCATCAGTTTCCCTGAAAACCCACCCAAACCCCTTCGATTTTAGATCTAAAAAGGGCAGAAACTTGGTTTCCCAATACCAAGTCGTTTCAAAATAGTTAATGATTCAAAGCTAGATGAGTCAACAGCTCTTGATGAGAGTTGTTGATTCATGTGGGTTTGGATCATTTCCAAACCCTGCCGAAATCTGTCAGCACCCTGCGGCTATACTTTCCCCCTATCTTTGCTTTTCCGATGTTTTCTTTTTCACTTTTTATGAAATCGCATGCCTC